>JAWWEN010000009.1:2212009-2231708 GCA_035582955.1 Sycophila texana
ATATATATTCATACAATGTCATTCAGTAACGCGTATGTGTACCATCTTGAACAAGGATCCGCACCAATGTCTTTTTACATTTATTTATTACCAACAAATTACTGAAATGTAGGTAAAAATAAATTAGAAAAGTATACAATTCTGATTTTCATTCAAATAAAATTTAGTATAAAAAAGTATAATATAATAATTTTGACGGATAGTCTTAAATAGACGTAAAATAAATGTTGTAAAGTCTGCTTACGTCTCTAATGTCCAAGAAATTCACATATGCTCCATTAAAAGATATTTTGTGCTCATGACCAAGCACAATCCAAGCCATACTAATAAAACGTAACCCATGAATGATCGAAATATTTCCTGGTTTCTCTTCCATATTTAATATTGCTGCGGCATTTTTTTTAAACGAAAACTGATTAAGCGATGCTACTACTTTATTCTTATTAAAATTCTTGCAGTGATCAGAAACGATTTCGCACGCTGTACAAATCATCAGGAATGCGATGTAAATTACTAAGATGGTGCTAGAGAGTAAACATTTAACAATGTTTCATATTAGTTTAATTCTAATTGTCAATGATTATTTAACTGAATAAATAAATTGATTTACTTACAAGCAAACGATGAATTCCGTGTTCCATATTTTCTCATCAACCGGTGAGCAGGTGACGGAAAGTATAGTTACAGTATAATTAAACGAGTTTGATGTTGAATTGATGGTGTTATTCAGTAGGTTCATAATATCTTCAACCGCACAGCTTACTGGGAGACAAATGGATAAAGTCGGATTTAAGGGGAGAATAGGCTTTTCGTCTAATGAAAATTCAATTGCATACATGCAATGTTTCCCTCGAATTTGGATAGTATCATTTTGAATAGCTATACATTCGTCGAACATGCCCAGATCGATCATATTACCCTGGAGGAGGCCGGAAGGAACCTTTGACGAGGCGTCCACCACTAATATTTCGAATTTATTAACATTCAATTATTCAAAATAAATCATATACTCACTTTTTAATGCCCATCGATCCATATTGAGCAGTGCTTCCTGCAGTGACGCGAGATTTCTAGAGCAGTCGGTGTTTTCTCCGGTTTCATGATTTGCTAATGTACGTACAGTCGCGCGATTCTTTAGCAAATTAGTAGGTTCTAGAAGATCGAGAGCAAAACGAAATTCAGGATTTTTTATAAAATCGTTAATGTTTTCATTAGCTGAATTGGCGCCGCTGATCGAACAGATCAGGAAAACGGAAATGTACTTTGTTAACCGCCACATTATAAAAATGAAGCAGCATGGATTGCCACTAATCGATACAATTAAACCATTTATTCTTTATTTATACATTATCAAGTACGACGCAGTGCCATGCTTATATATAGTACTTTTAAAAAATATGATAAATAATTATCATTGTATCATTTCAATCAATATCAGTGATTCTGTCACGATAATGTTGCATCTCACAAGTTGCATCTTAATTCATAAAGAGTTTTTTACAGTCACAAATGGTTTGTAAATCCTTTTCGAAACAGTTGCAAAAGATCTTAGGAATGTCGCTTTCCACAAAAAAAAAGTTTGTTACTTTTTAAATACCTCCAAATGTCTTTAAATGAATAGGGATCAAGAGCGTTTGATATAATAAAATTCAATACCCAATATTTCGTAAAATATTACAATTAGAACCGTAGAGATCCCCAATAGGGGTTTTTTTATAGATTCTTAAAATTTTTTATAGCCTGCTAAGCGCCACATTATAATATAGCGAACACATTGGCCAGTTAATAATCGAAATAATCGAGATAATCAATTCATTTAAAAAATTGATAAGTTCTTATTGTAATCAATGTCAATGCTAGCTCGAATCACGATAACATAAAGGGATTATTTCCATAATTTAAGTGTTTCGATATATTTTTTAAAAGCTAATAAACTTCTTCAAACGGATGCAGAAATTAGAAGCTTTGATAAAATGAATAAATTTTAACTGTACGATAAAACAACGCTTTTTTTTTAAACTCTAACGTTTATGTAGATTATGCATTTTTTGCTGAATATTTTATAAAACTAAATGATATTCTCGACTAAATATTATCTACTGGCTTTCGTTTGAAATAATTGTTAGATTTACTTAACTTGCTGATCACCTTTTTTATCGTTTAAAAATCATTAATGAGTGACTGATTTGTTTAGTATGTAACATGATCAATTAATCCAATCGCGTCGCTTTTTTTAAACTTGTACTTCCATATCAAGATGATTATATTAAATGAAAATTATTTTAATTTAAAAATAAGTATAGAAATATTTATTAAACCCATGTTTTTAACGTATGTAACGTGCATTTTCATTAATTTTCTTGAACAATTCTTCACACTATAAGATCAGCCCAAAAACAAAAATTTAAAATTTCTCAAATTAAAAAAAAAAAGATTATTAATCATTAATATAGGTTTGAGTGTTTGGTTACATTTGAACTTGTACTTAACGAATATATACTTCTTATATTTCACGAAGTTTATAATATAATAAAAAGTTATATCTATAGTATAAAATGTAAAAAAATTGAAATACTTGCTTCGTTAAATATTTTAGTTTACATTTCTTTACTTATTTCAAAATTCCCGCGCTGCAATATGGGTACCTACCCACGTATAATACGCCCGTATTTTATACTTCATTTAAAAACGTATAGACGTATTTATTCTATCTAGTAGAGTAGTAGCCAATGGCAAAATAGTTTTATGCAATAAGTGTATGTTGTTCATTTGCAACAGTTTGTTAGCTTTGTGTTGGCTTTGTTGTCCAGTATGGTATGTTTACTCACTTATCAAGTCACTTATTACGGCATGCAATCATGGTGCAACGTGAATATAAAAAAAGATTGAATATTAAAATTAAATATTAAACAAAGCTTGTACATTGATGCCAAGAGACTAAAGAGACTAAAGAGATACATTTTTTTAAGGAATTACTTATTGATTTTATATTTTGGTAAGTCCTTTTCTTAAACAGTATTATTTACAAACAAATATTCATTATTCATGTTTTTATTTATGTAGATTTAGTTTAAAAAGATGCAGCGAGAAGAAAAACAGTTGGATTCAGCCCTAGAGGCTATAATTATGAGAGTTAACGACTTAAAATCAGCAATAGCTGCAATGATATTTAAAGTTGAGCATGAATACGAAACACTCAATTGGCCTAATTTCTTAGACAATTTTGCACTTATATCTGGTCATGTAAGTAACAAATTATTTTGAATAAATGATAATAATCTAGGAAAACACCAAGACATTTTCCAAATGTTTCATAATCTAAATACATTTTCAGCTTACAAGTTTATCTAAGATTCTCAGTCATGAAAAATCTCCAAATTTACGAAATTTTACTGTTTTACCATTACATTTAAGTCCAGAGAAAGATGATGAATTGCTCAGAATGACTGAAGGAAGAATATCAACCTTTGCACATGATTTGGTGCCTGACTATTTAAGAACCAAACCAGATCCTTCTGTTGAACAAAAAATGTTATCTTATGAAGCAAAAGTTGCCAATTTAACATATGATGCATCCCATGTAAGTATAATAATTTTGCTCGTTAAACTCATTCTATCTATATTGCATTACTGTATGCAAACATTTTTATACAGTAAATAACTTTAATAAAATAATCAAATTTCAATTTTTAAACAAATTAATTTTATTCACTGTTAATCATTTATCAGACAGATGATTTGCTTACAGTAATTAAAAAAAATTATCTCATGTTTTAATTGTAATTTTTATTCAGTATATTTTAATATAAATATCCTTTTATTTAAATTCTTCTTTTTCTGTGCTATCTAAACATCAACTAGGATTACAATGTAAGCTTCCATGTTACATCTAGCATTATTGCCTTTTACACGTTCCATTCGCTTTAATCATACATTTGTACGTATGCATTTGGTAAAGTATCAAATTTACAGTTGGTGTGCCTTAAGTTATGGTTGAATTTAATTATGTTAACAAAGCGATTGGAACAAATGAATTATACTAAATATTGTACTTATCAAATCAAATTTCATGGATTCCAGAAACAGGTGGCTCAATATAATAAAGTAATTAATCACGTGTGGGATATAGCAAATAAAGCTCGAGAAGAGTGGGAAAGTGAAACTGGATCGAGAACTACACAAAGCCAAACAAGCAGCTCTGCTGATACACATTTACTTGTTTTGGCTGTTGGTAGTGGAAAAGGTTTAAAGGTAAAAAGATATTCCATAATTGTTTTAAATTTGATTTATTAAAAACATATGTATACAAAAATTTTATTTACATTTTAGTCTGAAACTGTACAAATGGTACAACCTGGAGTAAATCCAGTAGGTAGCAACATGATGGTTGGTAGACCAGGAGGTCAATCTCAAACACCTGGGCAAGGTCCTTTAGGTAAAATATTCTAATTCATTTATTGAATCTGCATCTGTATTATAATAATTTCTTATTGGTTTTCTAATTAAATTCTTCCTTACTTTTAGTGGGACAAATGGGTAAAGCTCCAAGTGCTATTAAAACAAATATCAAGGCTGCATCACAAATTCATCCTTATGGACGATAACTAATTTCTAGTGAAGTTTTTCACCTTTATTATTATTTACCAAGTTAAAGTATTCTAATAAATATTACTTTTGTTCCAAATTTTGAATTTTATTAGTTTAAAAAATATACAAAGTAAGTCCAAACCAAAGGAAAGACATTATTTTTTCTTTGCCACCATAGCATAACATCTTGGAGATAAAGATCTATTCATGGTTGAAATGACATTTACTTGACAACTTTGTTCTTCTAAAAAACATAATCTATCCCAAATAACTAAAGATTCAGCTGAGTTTTGTAAAATTAATTGCAAAGCTGTATACAGTTCTACCTCTTGCTGTTTGTTTTCATTAATTTTCCATAAAGATAAAATTTCAAATTTAATTTCTTCAGTCCATGGAATTGTGCTATTTGATAATTCTTTATTGTAAGAATCAATTTTTTCAAACGTGTATCGTTTTGTACAATCATTTAGATAACTTATAAAATCTTCACATTGAGACTTTCTCGTTGCTTTTTGTGAGAGCTTTTTTAAATTAAAATTATCTAAAAAAAGAATATGAAATTTCAGTGAAATTAAATTATAAATTAATTTAGATACAAATAAGAAATAATTCTCACTTTTATCAGCATATATTTCAAGAACAGCTCTTGCAAGGACATAAAATGAATGATCATTATGAGCTTTTTCAGTCATTGCAGACCACCTATCAGATGTTTCTTGACAAGCAAGCCTCATAAATGGACGTCTTAAAAATGCTCCAATGTCTACGTTAAGAACACTAACAGTATTTTTTAAAGTCATTGAAAGCGGAAAATAATTAAAATATTCTTTTCGACAGTTTCTTTCACTCTTTTCATTAGCACATTTGAGACTTAATTTATGATAACAACATGAGACCAGAATTAAAAGTTGAGCATTTTCCATTTCCAAGAATATATTTGACATATGTACACTTAAATCTCCACAAGCATGAAGACCTATTAAACAAATATTCCCAATATCACTGAATTCCTGATTTGTAATTTTTTTTATATCACTGAGAGAATCTTCTGTTACATTAGTGCAAATATATTTGACATCTGTCAATGAATTAGGAAAAAGAGTATTTTGTCTGTGTTTAGCAGCTTCAACATTTTGAGAGTTTGATTCTAATCCTAGGACTTTGTAATTGTAGAGGTGATTCAATAACTGACAAATATATCCCTATAACAATTTAATAATTAAGAACTATTTAACAAGAACTTCATAAAAACTGTTCTATTAATATTTACCAAACCAGCACCAAGATCAATAATAAGAGATATATTTTCTGATTCACATTGATTATGAACCAATTGAGCTAAGTGAAATATCTCATGCTGTTTTTTTGGATTTAACTTTTTCATAAATTCTTTAGGCAGATTAATTCCTGACAAAGAAGCTGTTGGTGTTGGTAATTTATTAAATTTTAAACAATTAGATACAAAATTAATCAGTGAGGTAGGCCAATCTAACTGAAATAAATTTTATTAAGTTTAATAATACATATCTATTAAATAAACATGTTTAGTAGCTTCAATATACTAACTTCCACTTTTGTCCGAGCAACCAAATTATTTAAATCATGAGTGTTTAAGTGTTTTAAAGTCTGCAACCAATCCGTGGGAAATAAATTTAAAGTATTTTGGGATAGTATTTTTGTAACTGGTACATTATAAAGCCATTGCACTTCTTGAAAAAATGAGATGACATCTTTAAAGTACTCAAGTTCTCTAAAGATCATTCTGAAACTTACATTAAAAATAACTAAATATACAAAATTACTAAATCAATAATTTTGCGGAAATGCGAATAAAACAATCTGTAATTTTTAAAAAATAGTATTTATTTACACATTTATGAAAAATAAACAAGTGTCAACAACTCTCTTCTTTCAATTAAAAATTTACATTTTTTGAAACGCATGAATACAGTATATAATTTCTGTACTGAAAATGAAAGTTTTCAACTCAAATTCATATATTCCAAATCTAAGATTTCATAAAATTCCGAACAATTACTTTCTGTTTTAAAACAGAAAATTTCTTAACCGTTTGCTGCTTCAGCATTGTAATTTACTTATAACTAACATTATCTTAAACAATAAATTATAAAAAAAAAAAAGAATTTATTTTATCGCTTCAGCCTGACTTTGTTCTTCCTGATCTAGTGTAATCCAATTCTCTGTTTTCCTGGATTTCAATTCTGAGTTATGAGGTCCAATCAGTGCTTTGCCAACTTTAATGTTCTTTGCATTTGGACTTAAATATTTTTCAGCGACACTCATCAGATGTTCTTTTGTTACAGCTTTAATTTGTTCTCTGTGATATTGAATATCATCATCAGTTAATCTCTGAGTGAATTTTGTCATTCCTCGATTGCCTGGAGCTACTGGAGCATCAATCCTTTGGAATAATCCTAATTTAGCTTCTACAATATCAGTTTCAGGCATATTATATTTTAATAAAAAGTCCCAAGTTCCATCAAACAAGTCAAATGTTCGTGTAGAATTGGGATCTCTGTATGAATAATACATAAAAGATCCATCAGATGCTAGCTTAGCACCACCCCCATAAGCTCCGCCTTTCTCTCTTATTTCAGGATGTAAGTAAATTGATGAAATTAATTTTGAAAGTACACTTAATGGAGCATGGTCGTGATGCAGATAAGGAACAGTTAAGATAACTTTTGATGCATAATTGACTGCATAAGGTAGAACATGATGTACAGCCTTATTGTTTGATGTAAAGGAATTAGTTTCTGTCATAATCATATCAGTTCCTGTAACTGAACCTTCAAGAGCTTCATAAAATGACTTTAAACCATTTAAGACATTATCTTTTGATTCGTTTGTCATATTAACAGCTGATCTCAAGTTTCTCTTAGTAAGAACTTGATTAGCTATTTGTTTCATCTGCTCAAGAACCAGAGACATGTCTTTCATTTGTGCAATTAATTTCATTCTATTAACAAATTCTAATCCAGAAAGACTTTCCTTCAATCTAGCCACAGGGGATACTAGACTAGCAGCTGAACTCATAGCATACAGATGTCCAGATTGAGAAATACTATTGGTCAAATTAGCTGCATTCATTTTTACTAAAGTTTCAAATCTTTGAAGGTCTGTCAATTTTACCTTGTTAAATAATTCTTCCCATATTTTCCACATTTCATTAGTATTGTGATCAAGACAATAAGAGCTAAGTAGGATCCCTTCTTCAATTAAGTTAGGATTATCCTTTTTTTCAACAATATGGTTTGAAAAATGCAATCCACCAGTTTTTAATTGTATTAATCTATCCCAATTTCTATAATCATAATTTTCAGTACCCATTTTAACAACTACGTCATTAAAAATGGGTAATAAACTTTTTAAATCATCTGAAAGTTCTTGAGTATTTAAAATAGCACGATAATAACAGATTCCATTTGTTGGTTGTTCCGCTATCTGAACAGGAACATTGGAGACTCTTGTATCTATTAGTTTATACCTGTCAACATCTCTCTTGAGGTCATCTATTTTTAAACTTGGTAAAATGTTAGGATCTTCATCTTTTTGTTGTTCAGCTGATAAAATTTTTCCTTGCTCAAAAATACTATCTATCTGCTCTGGAGTCATTTTTTTTAATTTTGTTTTTAGCAATTCACTTTCAGCTTTTTCAAATTCTGCTTCATAACTTGCACTAGGAGACATTGTTAGAGTCAGTTGATGATTATTATCCAACAAATACCTTCCTACAAGTGATTTTAAATAATCTGGATCTTTTTTTATTGTTTTCTTAAAATTATCAATTGCTTCATTTATTTTCATTGAACTAATAATATCACCATCATGATTCCATAGAGGTGAAAGATTAAAAAGCAAATTAAGTCCAAAGTTAGAAGTTTGATGTTTTACTTGTAATTCAATTCCATGAAGAATTGCATCAACATGATCTTGACTAAAGCCATCTTCCATAACTTTAATTAAAGTTTCTTGGTAAATTTTTTCCACTGTTTCAAAATCTTTCTCTTGAACTCCTTGCAAACTTACAACAAATATGGTATCTTTGCATTGAGATTCATACCCAGTCATTGGCCCAAAACCAGTACCAATGTTAGTGTCTACCAAACTTTTGTAAAATGCTGAGTTTGGTCCATCTAGCAGCAGTTGGGATAAAATGTACATGTCAAATGTTTCTTGCACGTCACTAATATCATTGCAAAGACTTGCTATAGCTATCGAATTTTGTCTATTTGCATCTGCTACTAATGGATCAGGTTTGCAGCTGATATGCTCCTTCCTTGGTGCACTCCAACGTTTTTCAGGTGGAACAATGGTTTTAGAAGTATCAATTTTATCAGATAAAAATAGGTATTTATCATTGACAAACTTTAAATGATTTTCTAATGGAAAATTACCATACGAGTAGAAACGAGCATTGGATGGGTGATAGTGGTTAGCATGAAAATTAACTAAATCTTCGTATTCCAAATTAGGGATCTCTAAAGGATCACCACCAGATATAACTCCATATGTATCACTAGGTAAAATAGAGTTTAATAATTGTGTAACAAATATATTCTGGTTATTATTGAAAACTCCTTTCATCTCATTGAAAACAACTCCTTTAAATACAATTGGAGATTTTTTATTATTAATGTCTACATGCTCCATTCTCCAACCTTCTTGACGAAAATCTAATTCACGAAGTTTTGGTTTGAACACACTGTCTAAATAAACTGATTGCAAATTTTGAAAATCTTGTAAATTTTGGGTTGAAAAAGGATATATTGTGTAATCTGGTGCAGTCATAGCGTTCATAAATGTTGCTAAAGATCTCCTTAACATTTTAAAGAAAGGATCCCTACATGGGTACCTTTCACTTCCACAAAGAGTTATATGTTCAAGAATATGTGGTAAACCTGTAGAATTTTTAGGAGTTGTTCTAAATCCAATAGAGAAAACATTATTAGAGTCATCACGATTTAGATGTAAATATTGTGCTCCACTGCCTAAATGTGTTAATTTTATTGCTGTGAGATACATCTCTTTAACTGGAGTAACTTGATCCACAATGAATCCATGAAGGATCTGCCCTTCTTTAAACTTAACTGAAGAAATATTTTTTGAGTCATTTTCTTTTAAAGAAGCTCTAGAACTTGACAAAATACTGAATCGGCTGAATTTAGACTGATTTATTCCTCCAATGCTTTTTAACCAGCTACTTTTTATAGCCAGTGATTGACGAAACATTTTTGAGACCTGAAATAACAGATTTAATCAATTTCTACTATTAAACTTTTTAATATCTTATAAAATATTAATTTGCAAAAGATGCAACAGATCATCTGATTTCATAATAAAATTTCCAATGCATCACTTACCAAAATAATTACATAAATAAATAATTATGTGTGCACTACACTACATCAATTTTTAAATAAATGATCATTTAAAATTGTTTAAAGGATCTTTCTGCATTATGAAAGAATCAGCTACAAATTCTGAAGGGAATTCTTTATCAGCAGTAAAGCTATTTTTGTGGAAGTATTCTTTACCTAATAGATAATACCTTGACGAAAGAGGTATACTAAATCAAATTAAATATTATTTAAATTTAACGTCTTAACGTTACGCGTATGATATGTAACCGAAATATGTAATTTTTTTGTTAAAAAATTGATCATCGATAAATACCGGTTGACAATCGCGATTTCGAGGTTAAAAATCAACATTGAAAATGTTTAAAGATTAAAGCTGCCAAATGACTAAATGAGAAAGAAGTGAAATCTTACCTTAGTTAAATTAATATCCGTTTATTATTACTGAACTGCAACTTCCTTTACACTGACATCCGAGTTATGAAGAGTTTACTAGAAAATACGCAATGGAGTTTAACATTTATCTTTCCGCACGTTTTAACTCTCTGAGCTATATATATATATAGTCAAATCTGAACTCCCATACTAGCATACATCATATGCATAAAGCTTATAGATTTATCACAGCAATGTGATTCAATGTGATATATATTAATTGAGTTGTCTGAACTTGCAGGAAATAAGAATTTTTCGAAATTGATAAAAAAAGTCATGAATGTAAATATTTTTTTTAAATATGACAATTTATATAAATACTAATAGATTTTTCTAAATTTTAAATTGAATTTTTAAACTGTTTTATATTTAATTTCTAAAAGAATGTTATTTTTACAATGAAAATCAAGAAGAGAATTTGTTTTTAATTTTTTCAAAGATTAATTATCTATTTTAATCCTTTTCAAAATACGCTCAATCAAAACAGAGTTCTTTTACATTAAAAAATTAACATAAAAAAATGTTTTTTAACAAAACTTAAAATTAACATTAAAACAATTAAAAAGAAATTATTTAAACATAAAATTAATTTTGATTTTAAAAACCAAATGCTCTGTTTACATTAAAAAATAATGTTGAATAATGTGTCGATATGTGTATAGTTAAAAGCTTACTAAACTTTTCAAAAATTTCTTAAGTTTTTGTAACATTTTCTTTTTATGTTTTGTGAAAATTGTTTCCTTGATTATTTAATTTTTTAATACTTTAACTTTACTTTAACTTTTTTTAAACAAACGCAGTCTGTTTCACTTTCGTAAAAAGTCGTGACGGTCATAAGTCTATTCGCATTTGTCAAATCGTGAAATCAGTCTTACACTGACGTCACTGTGTCAGGCCGGTCAGGCGTCACGCGATGGCTATATTTGTGCGTTTTCCAACGCGCAAAAAACAAAGCAAAACGTATGCGGTGTAAGAAGTATCCTAGGAAAACAGAGCGAGCACCTGGTAATTCTTCCTGCGGAGCAGCGAGCAAAAGTGTGTACTTATAACATGGTACCACAGAATCGCAGGACTCTTAGCAAAGGACAAGGCGAGTACTTGGTCTTTCAACCGTGCAAACTTGAATTTTCAAGGCGCGGATCCTCGCAGTCGTAGGATCTCCGAACGAGATAGGTACATACATATATACTAATACTGCATCTCTGGAGTCTGCATGGAGTGCATGGAGGGAGGAATTTCCGCGTCATAACCTCGCGAAGTGTTTTCAACGCGGGTACGCCACTCCTGCAGTGCGTCTGTGTTTATACGTGCTCCGTGTATTGTTGCTTCAACAAGTAGTTCAGAAGGAGCAGGGAAAGATGTGATACTTCGCGGATGCTTATGAAGAAGTGAATTTTTTCTCATCGTTTCCCGATGCTGAAGTAAAGGAGGAATAAGGTGAAGAATCGAAGAAGAAGCAGTCAAGAACAAAAAAGCAACATGCCGAGTGTAATTAAGCCAACCTTGATGTCTCGAAAAGCAGACAGCGAGTTTTAGGCATTGTGCGTAAAGCGGGCGCGCTCGCGCGCGCGTACGTAAACACACGGCTTCCGAATCCTAATTTTCGGAGCAGAGTGAGACGGAGAAGGGCCAAAGCGGAGTGGTAGCTCGCAGTCACGCAGCGAATATCAACAAAAAGTTACAGGAGTGTATGTATACTGTTACGTTTATCATGTCGTTTTTAGTAAATTTTTATAATGTGTAAGGAGTATCGTATATATTAAATACTCAGTTATTATTACTGTTATTTAGTTATACTTACACTTACACAGTTACACTGTATGTATTGACATGACGCTACATAATAGAGATGGCGCTCCGATGGGCGGTACATACAAAATTTGCTTTTTAAATCGAACTCAAGTCTAATTTTAGACCTAGTTACTATGTAGTTTCGGTGGATTGCAATGTTACATGAAGGTTTAAGTTTGATTTCTCACGCTTATTGTTCCAAAAAGCAGAAGTTTCATCTTATCGGGAAATACGAAAATACGGTATTTCCACGTTTTTATTTTTAACAGAATAAATGTGTATTTCTAGCAAAAAGTTCATTTTTCTTGTTTCCAAGAAAATCACGTTATTTGCAACCCGTGGGAATTTTATAATAAGAGCAGGAATTAAAACGAAATAATTTAAAATCGGTGCTAGTCAAGAGAAATATAGTATCTCCCTATTATGTATTCCGCCGTTAGAAATATTATCTAATAATTCTGAGAACATTTCCCGCAAAAATCTCGTAAATGAATGCTTTTTTTTTAATAGAAAGATATTTTACTATAACGAAAGTTACTACTTTTTAAAAGGTAATAATTGATCGTTCGGATAAATCGCTTAAAAGCACACATCACGGCATGTATCGCAACAAAATTAATTTTACACAATGTACTTTTTCATGTGTTCAAACGCTGTAAAAGAGCGGAACCTTTAAAAAGAAAATGAACTTTCTGCAGGGAATGCATCGAAATATTTAAAATAGTTCCTCCTCCGTCATGCCCATCTCTGATATGCGTAAATAATTGTCATTCCTCCGCATGTAGAATCGCTTTTGTAATAACTTAACAATTTGTAATAAAAATCCATAAGTATAATTTCTACATTAAGCAAAGCAAATAAATAAATAAGAAGCCACGCAGCGACAGTTCGCAGCTTTGCAGCTACAATAAACCTCGGCGATCCGTTTTGTTATCTCGCAGGAGTGTATACGTGCGGCGCAGGTGTGTTGCCGCTGCGGAGAGGCCGCAGGCAAAATAATAGCGCGCTCGGTGAGAGCGAGAGGGAGAAGAAGAAAAGGAGAGAGGATCGCCGCCGATCGGCAGTGCACACTGTATAGCAGAGGGACGGACACTCGGGCAGCGGGCAGCAGTCGTGCGTGTGTGGTGGTGGAGAGCGCGCGCGTGCACATGCGCTTTTCCGGGCCGCAGCGTCGATATAGCAGCCGTAGGCACGGTCGTTCGTGTGCGCGCGAAAGTGAGGAGAAAGAGCCAACAGGCAAGACCGCCTAGAGGAGGCGCATCGCAGGCGCTTGGGCAGCCAAAGCCATATATCCCGGTGTGTGTGTGTGTGTGTGTGTGCGCGCGCGTCGCGTATAACTCGCGCGCCTCGCCTCGTCGCCGCCGTCGGCTCTCGTCGTCGCCGCCGCCACTGTCGAGGGGTGTGTATGCCCGTTGCAGAGATTAGAGAGCAGCGCGGCGCCTCGACGACAGCTACTGGCCGCGATAACATGGGAAAATGATCATCGGCCGAGCAGCCGGAGCAGCAGTGGTCGCAGTAGCTACAGCTAGTGGGAGGACAACGACAGCCGTAGCAGCTTCGATTCGCGAATCCTCGTACGCCCGAGCGAGGCGAGCCTCCGATTGGTATGTACCTATACTTACTATAAGCTATACTGGCCGAGTATGCCCGATTATATACATTGTACGCCGTGCAAGCGGATAGATTCGCGCCGCGAGTATAATATATACACTCGGAGCAACGTCGGAATATAATGCACATCCTTCTTTATCTGCCTCCTCTCTTCCTCTTCCTCGTTATATATACAACTCGAGGCCTCTGCGTGTATGACAGCTCTTCCGCCGTGGCCGTCGTCGCCTGTCCTTTTTTATATGCAGCTACGCGTACACGTACATGGGGCGCAGGAGTATATACGCACGCAACTTGGTTTCGTAAATACGGAGATGGAGGAAGAGTGCGCGAGAGCGAGGGGGAAGGAGACAGAGGGATAGAGGAGGAGGGAGCGAGAGAAAGCGCGTGAGAGGGAGAGAGAGAGAAAGAGAAAAGATGGGAGCCTCTTAGGAGCCTCTACCCGATATGTATATCGATTGGCGTGCGCGCTTTTTCCGCTGCCTTACGTATACACATGCTCCTCTTCGAGTCTCTTATTTCTGCCTTCCTCGCTGCTCGCGATTGACTCGCGGCGCGCGAGGTGTCTGCGTGTATTGTAGGTGCGGAAATTAGTGGAGCGACGCCAAAAAACTTGCCGAGTGTGACGCAGTTTTGCGAAGCATTTTCTGCTGCGACCGCCTGTCCGTTTTTCCCGCTGCTCCGCTCCAGGCTGAAAGGTGGCAAGGGATAGTTCCCAGGATAGAGGAGGAACCAGCTCCGAGGACAGGGAGCGGTTGCAGAGAGTACTCTCAAACTTTCCTGATACACCCGAGATCCAAGCAAGCTTGACAAGATGCCAGGACTCATTGCTGTCAGTGATTTTATCGATGAGACCAGAGGTGATTATAATTCACCCACAACATCTACATTCGTCTCCAGAATGCCACAGTGTAGGCAAACTATCGCCGCACTGGAGGAGGTAAGAATCTAGAAAACAACATTTGGAAAAGAAGCAAAACAATGTTGTCGGACTGTTTTGAATGAATTTTAGTCACGATAATGTTATGCTTAATTAATTCTTCTTATATTAAACTAATATTTGATTTTGAAACAGTAAATTTTTAAATATAAATGAGTAGAAATACAACTAAACAGAGTATATAGTTATTAATTTAATTTTAAATCTCTTATGTCAAGGTTAATTTTAAAATTACAAGTGATTCATATTATTTCCAAAACGAATTATAAATTCTGGCATTTCATTATTCTCGTGCACACATTTGCACTTATTTATGACTGCAGCATACATAAATCATTTTTTTACTAATTGATACCATATTTAGAAAATAATTGAAAAATACCTATCAACTTTGATAGAATATTATTATATATTAATTATAATAATAAGAAAATCAGCATTATTTTTTTATTTATATTTAGCAATATTTTTTTATTTATTCTAAGTATATTTTTTGATTTTTTATGGTATTTCAAAATATGTCACCTGAATGAAATTAAAGTTTTCAAAAAAGTGGTATAATTAACAATAAATTACATTTGAAACCGTATTATTGTTTAATGTGTAAATAGCTATTGACAAGTGATAATTAACGATAATAACAATTTATTCCATTACTACTTTGAAGGTAATAATTGTAGTACTTTATTT
Source organism: Sycophila texana (assembly GCA_035582955.1). Classification (NCBI taxonomy): domain Eukaryota; kingdom Metazoa; phylum Arthropoda; class Insecta; order Hymenoptera; family Eurytomidae; genus Sycophila; species Sycophila texana. The sequence goes on from JAWWEN010000009.1 coordinate 2,227,442, forward strand.
TTTAACCTTGACATGGGACTAACTGAGTTTAATCAATAATTATATACCTGCAGTTAATATACAAACAAGAATGAGAAGAAATATCCTTTTCTGGATTTTAAAATAACAGTAAATCTGTTTAAATTCATTGCAACACAGTTTTGGATCGATTCATTTTGATTTAATTTCAAGTCAATTTAGCAAGCAGAATTCAGCTATTACACTGATATTGTGATTCATTTCTTTTTATAGACTCTTGATTTTGATCGAGAAGGACTTACTAAGCTCAAGAAAGCTATCAAGGCAATCTATAATTCAGGAAATGGTTTGTGATTTATTTTTTGCATTAATTATTGACTATTACAAATATCTAACAAAGTATAATTTTTTATAGCTCATGTTGATAATGAAATGTACTTGGGAAGAGCTTTAGAAAGATTAGGAGATGCTGCACTTAAAGAACAGGAACCAGATATCGGTGCAGCTTTTCTTAAATTTGCTGTTGTTACCAAAGAATTAAGTGCATTAATGAAAACATTGGTATGTAAATATTTAGAAATTTTATTAATTTTATTATTTCAATTAGCTTTTTTAATAAATAAAAAATAAATTTGTATGTAACTATAAAATAAATAAAAGGGAATACTTTTTATAATTACAGATGCAAAATATTAGTAATATCGTAATGTTTCCATTGGATTCAGTGTTAAAAGGAGATTTGAAAGGTGTTAAAGGAGACCTTAAGAGACCTTTTGATAAAGCATGGAAAGATTATGAAGCTAAATATGCAAAAATTGAAAAAGAAAAGAAACAACATGCAAAAGAGGCAGGCCTCATACGCACAGAAATTACTGCAGCAGAAGTTGCTGATGAAATGGAAAAGGAAAGGCGATTATTTCAGTTACAAATGTGTGAAGTAAGATAATATTGAATTAGATAATTTTTATTCAAAATATAATTTCTACAAAAAATAGAAATTCTATATAACTATAAATGTTTCAGTATTTAATTAAAGTTAACGAAATTAAGACTAAAAAAGGGATAGAACTTCTACAACATTTAGTTGAGTACTATCACGCACAAACAAAGTAAATATATATATATAATATATATTCTTAATTAAAAGCATGTAATGACATATTTTTTCTATTTTTCTAATTACATTCTGTAAACCTTTAATTGTTTAATTTTCAGCTATTTTCAAGATGGACTGAAAACTATTGAACACTTTGGTTCTTATGTAGTAGATCTAAGCATGAAACTTCAAAAAATCAGACAGGCCCAAGATGAAGAAAGAAGGCGCCTAATGGAGCTCAGAACTTTACTACGAAGTTCTGGATGTGATAAAGAGGTATTTTGATTTCTTGTGGGGATTAATTGGTATACAAATTTAAATAAACGTAATAATCTCGTTATTTCCAACAACAGTTAAATACAAACACAAGCAGTGGCTATTCCTTACACCAATTGCAAGGTGATAAGCAACATGGCGTGACTCGGACTGGCCATCTTTTAAAAAAAAGTGAAGGAAAAATGAGACGGGTGTGGCAGAAACGTAGGTGTTCTGTACAAGCAGAAGGATATTTGGATATCTGTCATGCTGATGAAAATAAACCACCTACAAGGGTGAATTTGTTAACGTGCCAAATTAAACTGGTACCTGATGATAAAAGGAGCTTTGACCTTATAAGTTGTGAGTTCCTTTTACAACTTTAATTAAATACGAATGAAACGTTCGAAATTAGTATCATTTATTAATTATTATGATATTTTCAGATAATAGGACTTATCACTTTCAAGCTGAAGACGAATCAGATCAGCGGGCGTGGATGTCCGTCCTAGTCAACTGCAAAGAGCGCGCTTTATTAAGAGCTTTCGATGCTAGTGGCAAGCCGGAAGCAAATCACGGTAATCCTAGTTTAGTAGAGCTTCAACAAGCTGTAATTCGGTGTGTCATGAGGTTACCCGGTAACGATAAGTGCTGTGACTGTTCTTCACAAAATGGTAAGAATTATCAGTGATAGAATTAAATACTTACAATTTTAAGATTTCAAAATTAATTTTTAAACACTTAAAATTTTTTAGATGCAACTTGGCTGTCAACTAACTTTGGAATAATTGTTTGCATAGAATGTAGCGGTATACACAGGGATTTAGGTGTCCATATATCTAGAATACAATCTTTAACACTTGATAATATAGGTACATCGCAGTTATTGTTAGCACGGTACATGACAAATCAAGCTTTCAATGAAGTTATGGAAGCAATGTTACGTCACAATTTTAAGCCTTCTCCCACGTCTACTATGTAAGAAAATATTAAAAGTTTTGAAGAAAATCCTAATTGAATTCTTTTTGAGAAAATTCTATTACATTTTAAAAAAACATCTTTGTGCATTTTAGGGAAGAAAGGTACGAATTTATTAGAGCCAAATATGTAGATAAGAAGTATATTACAAGAACATGCGTTAATGAACAAGACCTGCTATCAGACCTTGAGCATGCTGTAAATAATCGAGATCTACATCACCTGTTACAAGTTTATGCAGAAAGTGTAGATTTATCGGCTAGTTTACCCACATCGGTAAGATAGACTTTTATATTTAAAAAAAAAACCGTGAGTTATTACTAATCTGCATGCTTACCATAATTACTAAATTACAGGATTTATGTGAAACTGCTCTACATTTAGCAATTCTGAGAGAAATGGGAAATAGTTTGCATATAGTAGACTTTTTGATTCAGAATACACCGACAGGTACTATAGATAAGACTACAACGGAGGGGGATACAGCTCTGCATCTTTCAGCTAAGCATGATAAAGCTGAAGCTATGAAATTACTTCTAAAAGCAGGCGCGGATCCAACGCTTCGCAATAAACAAGGAAAGACTCCATTGGATATAGCTCAAGAAGTAGGGCACCATACATGTCAAGAATTGGTATGCATATAGTGCAATCACTAAATGAATATAGTTTTAAAAAGCAAAACTGACACTTCATTTTTTTTTAGTTAAACCATGCGCTTCAAAGACAAAAAACGTTATTTGATAATGTAAATATTGACTGGAATCTTTCTCATGATGAAGCTTCAACTGACTTTTCTGACGACGAAACTATCATAGAAGAAAGAGTACGTACAATTTCAATTATTTCCAAAACAAATATTAATATCTTAATATAAATATCGCCATTCATATTATTAAAACGGTTTCTCCAAATGATATTTTATTATTAATAGTTATTTAAAAATATCAATTTTTTATAGAATGGTTGTTCGACGCCAGAAAAGAAATTGCGCAGTAGACCGCCGTCATACGCCGGAGGGACAGATACAGGCGTGACAGACTCTCCAGTGACATTGCGCAGTCGGAGTAGTACTTGTGATAGTTTACAAAGTGGTTTGTCACCAGGATTTTGTACAAGCAAAGAACAAATGCCACCGCCACCCCCTCCACAAATTAAGAAGCCTGTTATAGGTATGTATATGCACAGTTATTTTTGTTATTTAATGACAATTTTTAACTAAATGAAATTAAGATAAATTTTCAAAGCTTGAAAAACTGTTATATACTAATAGCTACTTAACAAACTGTTTTCTTTTCTCACCATTTTTCATAGTGAATATACTGCTGTAAGATGCTTGAAAAATAATTCTTTAAAATTCATATTAGTTGATTTGCATTGTTATAGTTCCTTATTAATTGCTAGTTACTTATTTTTATTATTAATCAATATACATAAGGAATTCTAATTACTTTATAAAGATTTTATATTTCTTTATGAAATATTTATTTTAATATAATTTAGAAAAAAGAAATTTTAATTTTAAGGGTGGTTGCTAATCGCTATTTCTATTGCGTTTTTTTTTTTTGTTATTCAGTAGTATTAAATTAAGGCTACAGCAAATTATGAACACTTAATACTTATTTAATTAAGAGAAAACATGCTCTCATAATACGAATACTAAGTAAACATTAGTTATGAAGAAATAACTTCTCTTTTCGATATTTTAATACAGAAAAAAGTTTAACTAAAAATTGCAATATTGTACTTTAATGTTCGTACTGTTGCCATTATCGAAAAAAATGTAATAGTTTCTTGCAGAATTTATTTTAAATTATCGCAATTTTTTCGATACCGTCAGTGTCAGCATAAACGTTAAAATAAAGTTAAATGTAATTCTGATTTTTTTTAATGCGAAGGAAAAAAATAATAGTACATTACGCTACTAGTGCGGAAAGTAGGCGATTCCCGCACGCGCGGATATTGCCGCACGAGCGCAGCGAG
>JAWWEN010000009.1:2234405-2249737 GCA_035582955.1 Sycophila texana
CGCTTCGCTCGGCCGAAAAACGTCTCGGGAGGCAAATAATCCGCTTCCGCCCCCGTTGCATAATGTACTATTATCCTCTCTTAATTTTTAAAATCCTCTCTTATTTTTAAAAAGAAGGAAATGGGACTCGCGGTGAAATTCTAACAGCTTGAAATATTGGAAAACTCCATCTAAATATTTCGTGTTATTTGGAAAGAGAAGAAAATAAAAAAAATGAACTTTATGTTTACAAAAAAATAAAATAAAATAAAATAAATGGGTCTCACTGTGAAATTCTAACAGCTTGAAATATTGGAAAAAGATTGGAGGAAGGAGTTGGAGGAAGAGGAAGAAGGAGCGGCGCCTAGACTCGGTGCTCACTGGTATGACGTACGTTTGCGATGTTTTCAGCCGCCGGCGGCAACGACGGGTTTCGGCGGTCTACGCCGCTGCCGGGCCCTTTACGACTGCGAGGCCGACAACGAGGACGAGCTGTCGTTCCGCGAGGGCGACGTCATCGTCGTGACGAACGAGCATACCGACGACGACAACTGGATGGAGGGCTTCCTCGAGCGCTCGCCCGAGCGAAGGGGCATGATTCCTATTAGTTTCGTGCACATGCTGCAAGACTAACCGTGCACGCTGTACAATTTTTAAAAACCGCGGATGGAAAGCGATTAACTTATAGTTCTCTCGATTACATGCGCGCGCGAGCACACACGTACACATATTTACGGATATTACTTACATAATACACTCGTACAATTTCACACGACATCGATACACTCCCTCTCTTACACACTTGGCTATTGTCTATAATGCTGCCAGTATTACTAGTTTTGTCGATTAGCATTGAGGAAACTCGTTCGTTAAGTGAAACGTATTTAAGAAGAGGCGCGAGGAAAAAAAAAATGAGGATAAAATTTAATATTGACACTATTTGAGAGAAAATTATTGTCTCATCTCGATGGGTTGGGACAAATGTTTGTCTTTTTTTTTACGACGACTGTAAACTGCAAATCACCGGCTCACCGCTCGTGTCGCATAGTTGCACTCGTAGCAGGTGATCTGTTGCATGCGGTACTTGCTTAGGAGGAGTAACGAGTAAACGTGTAAGGCGGTGAGAGAAAGATGAAAATAAATTTAAGTCACTACTACAGACGCGTTGCGATTGGTGGATTTTCAGAGGTCGATACAGAGTATTATGTCCCTGAAAATAATCTGTTGTTTATAAAAAAAAATGAAAAAAAAAAATTAAACTATTTTCTTTTCCATAGCAGTGCCATTATTCAAAAAGATTTATTCTCTTTCTTCAATCAAGGTGTCGTACTTGCTGACAATGAAGTAGCCTTAGTATATCGATGCTAGTGATTTTTATAATTAATTTATTATATAAATATATATATATTATATATATGTATATGTTTTTGTTATGTTCATACATCACGTGTAACAAATATTGTAATTTTTCCAGATATATTTATTATCGAAAAGTACTATTTAAATTAGATCGCCAGTTGTATACAATTTATTCTTTTAATGTAAATGTGAAGGTGTACTATTAATTACGTTTATCTAATAATGATTTATTTGTACTTTAAAAAAAAAAACATAGGTCTTGAAATAAAAAGACTACACTTTTAAAAAGTAATTTTAAAAGATTTAGCGCACTACTTTAGACATGTCATATGCTGATAATGTTTTTTAAGAAAGCTTAGGTAGTATACTTACGATTTCACGATGCATGAATCAGCAATCTAAAATTTTTTACAAATTTTTTTACCAGTATTAAAATAAAAATTTTAGATATTTTCTCTTTATTATAATGAAATTATGTTCTTATTTATTTATTAAGAGATGTTAAGTATATTTCAGTAATAAATACCAAAAATTGCATACTTACAATCGTGTCACCTCTTATTTACCTACATTCAATTTAATCCCTGCGTAGCAAACCTATACAGATAAATATAATTGTATTTTTTTATTTTTATTACACCAAAGCATGTTTAATGTCAAATAAACAATAATAAATAGTATATTACTCACTGAAGGGAGGGAAAATAAAGAACGACCCAAATCGCAAGTCAGAAAATGTCTTTTATATATATATCTTCCCGCAATGTGTACTCTATTTTTTGTCTAGAAAAAACGCAAAATTGTCAAATCGGCGCCGAGAGGCATCATGTTTTATAAAGCTACCTTTTTAAAATGATGACTCGATTTTCTATCAGTTGAGAACAGAGGCTAGGAGGTGGATTTTTAAACTTCTACTTTTTTTGAAAAAGTATTCTCACTAAAATATTTATTATTGTAAGCAAAGAAATTTAGGAACAAATGAACATATCCAAAAAGAAAAATGAATACAATGTTTGTACGTGTATATAAGTATACAATAGACATCAATTGGAAGGATAGTTTAGAGGACAATTAAAAAAAAAGTCAACAATGTTTTTTCATCGCTCCATTTTTATTCATTTATATAGCGAAAATCAGCCCGCATAATGTAATTAATAGTTTCTTTTTAAGGAATTTAGACATCCCGCATGTGTAACGGTGTGTAAACTCGATTATTTGCTGATAAACCTGTGTCGTGTGTAATCGTGTATACATGTGTTGACAAGTGTTTTTATATTCTTAACTCGCCTCGATGGATTTAAATCTATGCTGCTCTTTTACGCTGTCGACATAGTACACTTATGTGATACACAACTTGCTACTTGCTTTATTTATTTATTTATTTATTTATTTTGTTGCTTTATCCGTTTTTCCCCGGTATATCTAAAATATTTTCGTCGCTTAGTTTTTCTGTCCTTAGGTGTGTTCGTCGCACGGCGTCGTTCCTTCGACCAGAATCGCATGTATGTGGGGGGCCGCTGCTCCTCGCGTCCAGGTTGATGTTCCGGACGCGCCCCGCGCACAATTCAAAGGACGGTTTCGAAGGGCATCTCATGCCCTCGCGGTTTTTCACGTTCGAATTTTCAATCGTGCGCTTTTTAGCCCTTTTTTCCTTACTCGCGTTTTTATTATACCTTCATTATGTTTTTTATCGAAGACGGTAAAGATTGATAAGCGAACAAATAGTTGCAATAAAAATCATTAGACGAGCCAATCGTTTGGGCGGAAAATGAAGAGAAGCTCGCGATTCTGGTCAAAGCGTACATTTCTAATGTCATCCGATCATGTACAAATATATATAAGCATTGAACGTTAAATATATAATATATATTACCATAATCGTCACAATGTATAATATAATTTATAATTATACCTTTACCATAGTTATTGTATGAACAGTTTTTTTTTCTTCAAACGGATAAATATTTCTCCCGAAGCGCAAGAGAGCGAACGATCGAGTCTGATCGAGGTGTCGACTCTCTCGCATTTCCGGAGTTCGCTCTAACATTCTGCATTTGTCCTCTTACACTCATAAACTTGTTTATTTCATATTACTTATTTTCTCGTGTATGCGCTTAGAGAAGCTCTGCTCGCTCCGCACTCGTTCTCCTCTACTATACTTTTACTTTTCTCTTTCTCTCTCTCTCTCTCTCTCTCTCTCTCTCTCTCTCTCTCGCTCTCGCTCTCTCACTTCTCTCCACGTTAATTTTTCTTATTTTATCTCTAACTGGAAAAAACACATAATGAAGAGGTATATATATAAACATATATGTATATGAGTGTTGAGGTGTGGTTTATGTATTGCGCTTACATTCGAAATAGATCCGTCCTCGACTTGTTCCTCTTATTCGGCAGCTTCGGCATGGCTTTGCGCCGGTATCGTTTTCTCCATTCCGCTTCCGGTTTCCGGAATAATAAAAGGCTCTGCGTGTGCATTTCTCGATTATTCCGATCCCTTTAATTGGCCCTCATTAAAGTATCGAAGGTTTTGTAAAATCTTACAAAAGGGTGCGTTTTAATATTCACGTGCAATTCTTTTTAAAGGGATGTGGGACTTAACGAGATAAAACTTTAGACGAGGTGAAGCAGAGTCTCGAAATTGGTAAGATTCTCCTTTTGGAAAATATCGATAACGTGCGTTTATGTCATTTTTTATCGAAGAATACACACAAAATGTATTATGTTTAAAATTAAACAAAATGATAATTACATGAAAAAAATGATAATTACTAATTAAAATGAAAAAATAATAATTTACTTAACCTAAATAAATCATGCGTATTTTTTACATTTTACTAGTGCCTTTATAACACACAATTACACATTGCCTGCGTTTCTTTTTTGCTTCACGCAAACATTTTATACACAAAACCCAAGATTTTTAACTCTTTGCTTTACGAGAAGCTTTTAAAACGTTACATCAGAAAGAGACTATATATTACAAAGAATACAATAAAATTTTCGACATTCTCGAAAAAAAAGCTGGAGACTCGCATATTCTCGAGAATCTCGATTTTATAAGACGAGATATCTGCCCGCGAGTCCTTCGCCCCTTTAATTTGCACCTTTTATCAAGACTCGTAAGATTTCATAAATCCTTTTAAATAGAGGGATTTAAAGTAAGATACAAGACTGATTGCCGGAGAGCAATATCGATCCTTGGCGGTGATTATTTTAGCCCCTTTTTAGAAAAGTGGCGCCTGGTGAGAAGCTTCCGTTCTGCACTTATCCCCCCAATCGAATGGCCGGGCAAGGCTTTAAAAATCCAGTCGAAATAAAATTCCAGCGGAAGAAATGCGAAACGCGAGATTACGAGCGGCCGCTTTTATTACCCATCCTGGGCCGCGCTTGCGTTCAAACCCCCGCGGAAGAGCGAAGACCGGGCGAAGCCGAACGAAGCCACCGAACATTTTCCAGCAGACTCTTACGACAATAGATATCTATATATATGCATATATATAGTGATATAGTGATAGCTTGCCGCCGTCGTATATACCTCGATGAAACAATAACTTACGCGTTTAAGTATAATCTTAAGAGCTTTTTTTTTATTTTATTTTCCTTAGTAAAAACGGCCACGAGGCCAGACCGTACGCAATGCTATGCAGATTGTTTCCTTTATACTTTTATAGTTTTTCATCGTGATAGTCGCATTCGGCGGAGTAACTTGCATGCAGCACTTGGGACGCATCGTTATTTCGCTCAACTTCCTCCTTTTCCGCTCGTTCTCTATATAACGATATATATGTGTTCCGCTGCTTTTTTTATTTTCTCTTCTCCTTTTTTTATTTAATTTAGATCTGTATTTTCTTTTCTCCCTTTTTTTTTGTTTTTATTTCCCTTTCTCTTTTTTTGCAAGAGCCCCATCGAATTTTGTAACTATAGAACTTTTGAACGAAAATATTTACACGGTTATTTGCGTATTTCTTTTTTTTTTAACGAAAACGAAGAGGAAAAAAATGCGCGAATAAAAATTCAATAGCATAGCGGTGAAATATTCGATGATAACATTTTATTTCCTTCTTCTTTACTTTTATGGGGAATGTATAGTTGTAACGGCGAATTTTATTGTTAATTTTAAAGTAAATGACTCAATTATCGACTGTAAGGTACTTTTACTGGATGCACACTTTTTTAATAAATGAAATTTAAGAGAAAAATGATACGCGAATTATAATAGTTTCTTAACCGTGTCAAAATTAAATGACATTTAATAACCGCCAAAGTACAATGTTGAGTCGATTTTTCGTATAACAAATGAAACTTGTCGTTCGCTCTTTTTCGTCACTTTTTTCCGACTTGGCGAAATTCAAATCCCTTAGTGTGCATCCATCTTTACTCAATGAAAATTATAATTTTGAATGAACAAATTCAAATTATCTTTCATCATTATTATAGTAGAGTCGGTAGCCAATTGGAATGATTTTTTACATTACACGTTAATTTCGTAAATTTTACAGACTGCGCTTATTTTTCTTTTTACTCAGTCACTATTTTTTTTCTCTGAAAATGCTCGATTTTAGGCGAGAATTTAAACAAATATTTTTGGCAAATATACTTGAATTTAAATACGCGATGACTTACAAATTTTTCGCGCGATTTGAATAATTCAATAATGCTAAAACAATTCACTATAACATCAAAGAGCATAACGACCATATATATTAGAAAAGGTGAACGAATTGATACTTATTATAAAGAGAATATAGAAGAATATATAGAAAAGGTGAACGAATTCGTACTTATTATAATATTAAGAGGAGATTAACGCAAATACAATACGGTAACTGGCAAGCCGGGGTTTGTAAAATTTTTCGTAAAACTTATACGCAGTATTTCTCTGCACGAAACTTTTGCCGGAATAAATTGAAAATCCACAAAAATTTTAATTCGCTGCCAAGCACCATTTTTTTTACATACACATGCCTGTTACAACGTGAAATTATCGTAGTATTACAGTAATCATATCCAAACATATGAAGTAACTTTTTACAAACAACAAAGTATCTATACACTGTTAAATATTCAGTAAGAATTTTTTTTACCTCTCTTTCAATAAGGAATGTTATTTATACTATTATAAAATCTTACATATATCTAAAGCTTTTTTTCTTCTTTTTCTTTTCGTTTTTATATTTTTTTTTCTCTACTTATAAGAAATTCATATTGAAAATGTAATGAAAATAAACTGCCTTTGCTCAAATGAGGTTTCCCGACATTTCTTTCGCTTTGCATACTTAATATAAACACTTGTACACGTAAAAAGTGAAATGTTTTATCTTTTTGCAAGGAACGCGTGCTCGATTTTGCTTTTTCTCCGACCATCCCCAAATCAAAGTTAACCTGTTTTTTTTTTTTTCATTATTTAAGAACGATTGGAGATTTGCAGCAACGTTATAATCATAATGTTATAATCGGTGCGAGAAGCCAGCGACGTTACTTTAACAACGATTAGATCGCCGACGTCAATATATAAGTTCGATATCGAGCCGCGGCTGGGAGAAATTTCTTCTCGCAGTATCTTAAACCGTTAATGGATCGAAATTTATTTAAACACTTAAGTTACGCCCCTTCCTCGGCTGCGCAAACTTCTTCGGGTTCTTATTCGCGTTTGATAGGAAAAGTAGTTGCGAGGGCAAAATTACGAAAGTTAATAAACTTTTCTAATTTCCCCTCAACTTTTTCTTTACAGACAAACACATTTAGAGTGTCAAAGGCTTTCCCGGGCTCGAATTCACCTCTCCTCTTCTTGTAGAAGCTCTTTCATTTTTTTTCTCCCGATTTCCTTTGAACCTATAGATATCGGTAATTAAATTTTACCGTAAACCCTGCTGCCTTAAACTGTGAGTATATATACTTTTAAATACTTTTAAAATGTTTCAATTTAAAGAGACATTAGAGGAGCATATACAGTAATCAAAGTATTGCAGAATAATCGATAGTTTAAAAAAAATACAGATTCCCCCTCCCTCTCGCCATCGATTTACAGTAACATTGAGATATTCTATACTTCATTCACCTAAGTGATTAAAATGATACATTGGGTATTAAATAAAATATTTACGTTGCGTTTTTTTTTGTTTTTTTTTTTTTTACGAAATGCGAAAGATTTTTTTAGTATTTGTAGGGTCTTTTAATGTTCGTCATACCTCCGCGTGTATACCTCAAGTGTGTACTATATACTTCGTTCACGTAAGTGAATAAAATGATACATCGGGTATTAAATAAAATATTTACGATACTTTTTTTTTGCTTTTCTAAGAAATACGAAAAGTTTTTTTAATATTTGTAGGGTCTTTTAATGTTCATCATACCTTGGCACTCATACTGCAATCGTGACTCTGTTTGCAGTTTGAACATGACGTAAAAAAATTTTCCCCCCATCATTGTGTGCACCAATCGTTTCCTTTTTCGCGTGTACGTCTGCACAGTCGGAAGACAAAAAAGAGTCAGTACACATGCAATAAAGTTAGCTAACAGCACGTGCAAACACAGAATAAGTGTATTTTCCTTTTTAGCACATCCGCGCATGAACTTTCTGTAAAACGAATAGCCGCACTTCATTGAGCGAAAGAATAATTGCATCGCATAAGAATGCACGGCAGGGTATACAATTAATTTGAAATGCAAACAAATTATGAAGAAAGAATTGTAAAACAGTTCGCAATTTTTCCTTCTAAAGTGTGTAAAAGTGTCAGTATAGTGAGACGATGAAGCTGCGTATAATCTTCAATCTGTACAAATTTAGTATTATGTCAATTTAGTATATAAACATTTGGAATTATGTCAGAGTAGTATATATTTAAAAACAAAGAATTTCAGCGGGAAAGAAAACAGACGTTTACAGCGGAAAACCCCATGGAGATTGTGCGGGTAATAAATGGATCGCCGTTAATATTGCGCCCGCTTGAACCCTCCTCTCCTTTCGCAGCTGTCGGGAATTTGTTTACAAACGCAGGGATAATGAAAGCGCGGCAACGGCACTCAGTATGATAGAAGCGCCGGAAAATCCTCGTGTGGATTCGACGGCACGGTTCTAATTTCGCCAAATAAAAATGGTCCGCTTCGTTCGGAGTGTTTTTTGGCGAAATGGGTGAAGAGGAAGCCTTCCGCCACTCGTATTTCGATGGACACCCTTACGAAAAAAAGGGACGCCGAACCGAGGCTCACTGTATATACGAGTTTTTGTTACTTCTTAATTGTATTTTTTTTTCTTCTTAACGGAGTATAGGGGAGTAAAGTGTACGGAGGTTGCGGATTATGTGGTGTATAGAATGCGTGAGTTTCATTGAAGAGTACGGATAAATAAAACAAATAAAATAACACAGACAAAGATGAGCCAATTTATTGATAAACATTATATATTTATTGAAGGGCTTAAGCGAGATGTAAAATTAGCGAAATCAATTTTATATATTTCTTTATAATTTACAATCATTTTTGGTTATTGCGTATAATTTAATGGAATAATAAATAAAGGACAATCTAATTTAGCAGTGTTTTCTATTTTTTTTTCGGATTTAAAAAAATCGCATGCATCTTACAAGAATTTTTTTTATAATTTTTTTTATTAATTGTAATAAATAATTCATGAACAGTAAATATAGTGAATATATAATTAATAGTGAATGATAATAATAAACACTAAATACAAATAAATACAAACTAATAATAAACAATAATGATGTCAGTAAAGTTGCATCTAAAATGAGTAAAATGCAAATGGCTAAACACCGTCAGAGATCATGACGCAATAAATCTTACATTTAGAAGTAATACACTAAGTCTCAAGGCTGTATAAGAAAGTTATACAAAAAATGATGCAGAGCATATCCAACACACTCTATGACAAATGTTTTACACTTAAAAATTATATATGTACTGTTTATAATTATTCTTAATCTCGTTATAATTAATTATCAGTGTTTTCTCCATAGCATTAATATCATTATTAGTGGCAATATAATTTGTGTATTTACTACAAAAAAAAACTATATACGAGACTCACTGGTGCGCACTATTGAAAACCAATGTACGTTTGCGTCGTACTCTCCTGATTTTTCTCCTAAAGTCTTTCGCCGGTGTTCGGACGCGGATACTCGCGATGCTCGACAACTTTTTGCGTAACAAAAAAATCTCTGCCCTCTTTTAAATAAGGCTATTTTACGATCGGGAGGAAATTTTGAAGCCCGAGCCTCTTCCCTTCTACGCATTCGGTATTCGTTAAAAATCATCAGCAGTTCGGACTTTTTATTTTATTTATTTATTTTTTTTTTTTAACGTTGGACTTGGTTGGTGCGTCAAGCGAGATTTGCCTCTTTCACCTCATACAATTACATGTAGGTTTTTTCACACGCTCCGCGAGCTTGTTCTTTTGACGCAGCGTCGAGCTCTCCCTTTTACTCTCGTTTCGCGAGAACACCTTTCCGGATTTTCATTCTCGAAATTCTGACAGCATACTATCAGGTCCCGACGTATTACACTTTTCAACTCGCATGCACCGCTTCCCCATAGAGGTCTTTTTTTTGCATTTTAGATAAATGATTTAGCTTACATTATTTTAAACTAGTTTTCTTTTTCTTTAATTGTGGACGCTTTTCTTCTTATTTTTTTTTTAATCTTTCAACGCAAGCAGGATTAACTATACATTCAGTGCTCCTGATTAAAAAGTTTTAAGCTTACTTTAATTTAAATGAGTGTTAAATTTTTTTTTTATTTTAGTTATAGGAATTTTAATACTTCTTCTTTAAAGCACAACGATTTATTATTTGCTTTTAAATCAGCTTTACTAAAGTACAGTTGAACAGTTTTTTTTTTTCCCGAAAATGAAACTGTGCACTCTCGGAGCGTTATGGCGACAGTATTATTACTTTTCTCATTATTCTCATTGAACGCTGCCAATCTCTAATATAACTTTTATTGCTTTCAATGGTGCGCAAATTAATATCGACGAATAAAGTTGCACGGGGCATCAATCAAATATCCCAAATAGAACTTGGATACAGTATTCGTATATTATCTTTTTTTTCTCAAGGTACAAAGGATTATTAAAAATCTTTCTTTCATAAGGGTATCTATATTCTTATCGTCTTCCGTTGCTTCTCCCGTTTATTTACTTTTGCACTGACAAAAAGTCCCATCAAATTCAAGATATTCCGTCGATCATTTTGCGATACATATTTATATTATAAATCAGACGCGACGAATACTTTAACCGCATTTATTACTTTAATCGAATACAAAATAGCTTCAATCTTTTATCGGTTCAATAAAGATTAGAATGGATATTGTTTTTTATTTTTTTACGAGCCTAATAAACTGTTATAGAAACATATATGTATAATATATATGTATATATATTTTTCGAAGAAAGCTGCGTTCTCTCGAATTTAGCAAATTTTTTCTCAGTGCATACATCTCTTATGGTGTGTCTGTGTGCCGTAGCGATTTTTATTAGAGCTACACGAGATCCGTCATGGGACCCGCATTAACAGGAACTGCGCTAATACCATCCACGTATCGCGTCATGCATCTTATCTCTGTATACATCGATTACACATTGAAAGTAATAGGGCGAGGGGGGTGTCGCCTTTTAACAGGAGAGACAAAAAAAAAAGAAAAAAAAACACGTGCCGCCGACGTTCGAGGAGCGGAGCGAGTTGTGCGTATACCCAGCGTTGATCCTCCAGGGCCGCCCTCCGCGCATAGGCCCCTCCGATTCCCTCCGCGGCGCGCGGCGCGAATAAGAATGTCCCGAAATCGCTGGTCGTCAAAGCACTGACGCGCAGAAGGGTCGGAAAGAAGCTTGCTTTTTGCGCTACTCGATGCGGATAACTTTG
Source organism: Sycophila texana (assembly GCA_035582955.1). Classification (NCBI taxonomy): domain Eukaryota; kingdom Metazoa; phylum Arthropoda; class Insecta; order Hymenoptera; family Eurytomidae; genus Sycophila; species Sycophila texana. The sequence goes on from JAWWEN010000009.1 coordinate 2,245,622, forward strand.
CTTTTTTTTCCCTTAGCGAAGCGAAGCGCTGCCGGGCGGCAACCCCCGGGACACTCCTCCTTTTCCACCTGGAGGTATAAAGGAGGGGCGCTGCGTTACGTAATTACTTCGTTAAGAAACTTGGCGCAATCGTGTCCTTGCCTTTTTTTTCCTTTTTCTCCTTCGTTTTTTTTTTTGTTCTAATTCAATCCCCTTCCCGGGGCCCCGTCGAGGTGTCGGTGAAAAGAGACATAGAGCTGTGTGTACGCGCATCTCGTCGCGCTCTCGAACGAGCCCTACGAATATAAAAAAACTTATCGTCGACGTTACCTTCTCTCTCGTTTCATCTTTTTTTTTAATATTATTATTATTGAAATCTGCGAGACACTCCGAGTGCGCGAGCTCCTCTCGCCTCGCGCTCCCCTAAGCGAAGTGGAATTATGGCGGTCTCGCAGGATATGCGTAATCAGGCTTTCGCTTCCCGTTCGTGCTTTTTCTCCTCGCTACTTCTTATTTTTTTCTAAATTTTTTTTTTCTCTTTTCTTTTTTTTTTGCTCCACTCCTCCGGGCCGCCGTGACCGGCGACTCTCCATCCGCGAATTGCGCTCGCTCGTATCTCGCTCCGTGCAACGCAAAAAAGTGCATCTCGGACGAACTTTAAGGTCTCACACTCTCGTCTCTCTGCACAAACGACCGGACCGAGGCGCGACTCTTTGCGCGGGAATTGCCGGCCTGCTTCTCGCTCGCTGATGATCTTTTCTTTCTTCGTCCCCGTCGAGAGAGGGAGGCAGGCGAGGAGAGGGCAAAGGGCGAGTCCAGGCGGGTTCTTGCTTCTGACCCACGCGCAAAAAGTCAGGCCGTGCGAAAAGACACACTCGCACACTCGCATACACATACTTACTCACGGACGCACACACACATGGACACGCGAGAGAGAGGGGTCTACTTTTTTGCTTCCACGTTGGACGCGCTCGCGCTCGAGAGTTGCGGCCCGTGCGAGCTTATTCCTTGACCTCGAAGTACTTGTAGGTGGGATTCTCGTAGCCGTTGATCTGCATGTTGGCCACGTGCCGCTCCTCGGGCGTCGCCGCCTGGTCCACCTCGATGAAGCCCTGCGAAAAAGATAAGAGAGAGCGACGTTACATCAAAGCCGAGATACATTTTCCGCGAATTCGTTTGTGGATTTTCTAAGGGAGAGTTGCACCGTGCCCCTTTAACCCTTTAATGCCGGACACCTTGTTTTTACTCAAATATAATTTTTTTTATATTCTTATAGTAGCACTAGAAATAAGGGAAAAATACTAAAAAAATTATTTAAAAATATTTCTTTTTAAAAGCCATTCGCATGTATAATTAGTAATGTTACGTGCGATCAGTGTTATATATGACATATAAACAAATGAATAGTACTCGGGTTACTATTTACTAAAAAAGTTAAAGAAAATGAAAACATAACATATTTAAGTTATTGCATCATATATGATACGATTGGCATTAAAGGGTTAAATTTAAACAGTCAGATAATTTGTAGTCGGCAGATATATAATAACTGTAGGAATGACCCAACTCTGGGTCACGGATTTTATTTAACCCTCCGAGGACACAAGGGGTCAATTGGACCCCAGCCTTGAATTTGATAAAAAATATCCTACAGGATTTTAAAAATTTTTAACAGTGTTTTTAAATATGAAAATAAATTAACAGGACCTTCTAATTTATATTTATTACTTTATAATGAGTGGAAGAACATCTTAGAAATGTTTGGAGTCAATCGCATCAATTAAGCGATTAAAATTGGTGGGCAATCAAAATCTGTATGGGGTCCAATTGACCCCACGTATTCTTCATTATCGAAAAAATAGGTGTGTTCTCGGAGGATTAAATTTTGAGTGACGTTTCTGATAGAAATTTGACCAGTGATAACCATAGGCACTGGTTAAATTTCTAACAGTAGGGGTGCTGTTGCACGAAAATATGTGAAGAAACTTTTCAAAGTCCTGTATACTAAAAATTTTCAAAGCCATAGTCTATATAGTCTGCTGAAAGTAATTTTTAATTAAAATTACAAACGGAAGATTAAAAACAAAAGCTAACAAAGGAGAGAAAGGTATAAATAATTTGAATATTCTTATTTTCAAACGGAAAGTTTCTTTTTAATTCGAAAACTAAAACAAATGTTTTTTTCCTTCTTTTCTGAGCAGTTTAAAATTAAATTTAAAATTCTTAGAAAAATAATTAAAGAAATATATTTAGCAAAGTATGGTGTTGATATAATAATTTATAACAATACCTAAAACGACACCCTCACAAATGAACGAATCATTTATTGTAACAGTTTCTTTTTCTTTTCAAAGAAGAGATGAAGCTATGATTTCATTTATCTAAAACTGATTATAATTTGGAGCGCTTTTTTTACTCTTTTATTTAAAATTTTTTTCAAAGGAGCGATAATCTTATTTTATCTGATCAATCGGCTAAATAATTTTTATTTCTTTATGGAAAGAATAACTATTTTTTTATCGGAAATAGTAAATTTTTCATTGTATAAGAATAAGTTGAAAATTGAGTCGACGCTATAAAATTTTCAAAATTATATCCCATTCCATTGCCGACCGTATTAATTATTATTAACACTCAGCGAATACTCTCTAATCTGCTCGTAAAATTTACGACGAAAATCGCCATAAAATTTTTACGAGATTCGCGTAAAAATTACGCCGTTTCCCGCGAAAATTTTTCTGTAGATCAAACCACCTCGCGATTACATTTTTTTCCGTAATCTTTACAATGACTATCGAAATTTTACGAGAAACTCTTTCACATCCATTCTTTCCAGACTCATTCAATTCCGTGACTTTAACCGCGCCAACTCGAATTCGAAAAGTCAGCAGTGACATAAAACACTCAATTTAATGTTTTCCCATCGCATATATCGTATATTATTCGAAATTTGCAATAACCAAAATGGATAATTCGAAGCCCAAACCAAAATTAAACATTTACATCGGATCTAACTGCGTGGCAGCGCGAATTTCCAACGGAATATTATGCCAAGTATATGCAGGTTGCTCGATCAAAGTGCACTCGTGGAGCAACGAACGTGTCCCCGCGCTAACGAATGGGAACTCGTATAATTGCTGGGTCGCTGGAGCGCAGCGGAATCCAGAAAATTTTAATAACGAAGATGATGCGCGCGAGCGGCGCACCTACACATATACGTATATGTGTATATATGTATATACGTACCTGGCTATGGGGACTTCGTGCGCTGCGTCGCTTGAATACCGCTACGCCGACGATGGTGGCTGCCATCAGCGCAATACCGGCGAATGCCAGGGTGAAGTAAATCGACCTGCTCTCGCGGTGGTAGACCTCGCGCCTCACCGAGTAGCTCTGCTCCGCCGATTGAAAATAAAAAAGACGTTCGCAGTTATACGGGTAAGCGATTTTTCTTTTTATTAACTCATGCTTTTTCATTTAAAGTACTTTTTTTCAGTAAGTCGTGCTTAGTACTTGTGCTTACTTTCCCTGCGGAAGCATTTTTTTGTAAGAAAATGCTTTAGACACTCTTGATTATTAATCACTGTTAAAAATATGACTGAAACTTGCACCAGAAAGTGTAAGTTTTTCATCGGAACACTTCGATCAGTGTTATTGTTTGCACCTGATTAGTGAAACGTGTCGTCAAAAGTGATATTGCACCTGGTATGGATCGGTATTATTTTTTCACGTTTGTGTCATTTGTTACGTTAATTGAGCATTTCTGCCTCTTGTGGAAATATCACAGTAATAATCGATTTCACAATGTTTTTGGCACGATTTTATAAATTTGTTTTTATATAGGAACTTAATTAATTACAATAATTTAAGTAAATAAAAAATAATAATAATGATAAATAAGTTTTATCTGTAATATATTAATAATTTAATATATAAATAATTTTAATTAATTCATTTTATTAAGACAATTTCACAGCAAAATTTAACACCGATTCATTATAACTTTACACTTTGGTGTAAAGTTACTCAGATTTTTTTTAACAGTGTAACTGGATGTGCTTTTATAAGGTACCTGTGCCTAATATGGGCATGCGCCTAATATGGCCATGTTCTGGTATTTCGAATTGACCCGCGCTA
>JAWWEN010000009.1:2261981-2281600 GCA_035582955.1 Sycophila texana
AATTAACAGCTTTTTTTTGGTTGGAAGTATTTAACAGCGCGATCGTTGATCCAACTAAATTTTTTTCTCGGTGTAATAATTGATCTCCTTGTTTATTTCAAAATTAAACATTTCTAAAAGATATTTTTTGAGTTTTGAGTTTTTGACTGTTCAACTTTATATTTAATATAATTTATTCTACTTTCATGTACAGAAACTAGGACATCATGAAGAGATCATATAATATCAACATTCTAATGATTCTAAAAAAATACTTAAAAATAAATGTTTCTTACAAAAGCAATTTTCTGTCTATTTTAATATCCTTAACACTGTTTTACATTCTATTTTATTTAATTTAATTGTCAAAAATGATTAGTTTTTATGTAATATAATTTTTAGAATACCGCGAAATTAATATCAATTTTTAATATAAGAAAATATGTAACAAAAATAATACAAATCAATTATGAAACAACTAATGTTATTTGCGTAGTGTAAAATTCTTAAAAAACACATGCTTTAAATTTAAGTATTTAATATGGAATAAAAAATTACTTTGTTAAATTTATAGGAATTGTAACCAACATCTAATATTAATAATGACTTGAGCATTTTTTAAATAACAGTTTATTTCACAATGATTTTTAAAGAACTTACATTTCGTAAGGGTATGCAAAAAAAAATGCTTATGAATAATTAAATTTCCAATGTGCTATAGTTTAATTTCAAAATCTTATTTTGGTTTTATTTTTCATCATTTGTATACTCATATTTTGAATAGTAAATTGATGCTTTCTTTAGCAGATTAGAATTACAATTATTTTATTTTCGTGCTTCAATGCACAAATTTTTACATGATTTGCAATAGCACAGTTTTTTGTTGATGCCAACTACTGCAACTTACTAAAAATGATTTTTTCTCTTTACTTCGGCTTGGAACCAGGTTGTTTAGAAATTGGGTTCATATCCAATAGCTGCATTCGTTCAAGTTGTGCCAGTTGACGTTCTCTCTCAAAAGTAATTGGCAGTGGAGGATAAACTAAAAGCATTGAGTAAATTAGATAATTAATAATCAAACAACAAAATAGAATCTAAACTTTTCATGTAACTTTGTTGATATTTACTTACCCAGTTTTCTTATGCAAACAAAAATCCATAAGGATAAACTAATACCCATTAAAGTAAGTCCTAGAATAGATTTCCATTCACCAGAAGGTGCTTCCAATTCAGCAAAAGTTTGCCTAAAACTGGCTCTATATAACTGTTTTTTATCTTGAATGGAAAGTTTTTTCCAGTCTCCCTTTTCCTTTTCTCGCAAGGCCTGCAGAATGAAAAGTTATTTATATAATCATTTGTACAGAAATACATTACATAACAAATAGAAATTATCTTTACCTGAATATCAGGAGTCACTTCTTTGTATCGGATAGCTGGCATGGGAAAATCGGTTGTGTCAATGTAAATAGGTTCACCATTTACACCTGAACATACTACCTCCCGATTTCCAATTTTGTTATGGATAGTATATACTGATCGGCTTTGGATGTTGTTAGCGCTGCTGCTCACTAACTTACTCAAGGCTCTTAAAGCCATTTTAATCTAAAAATATTTACAATTATTAATATTAAACATTTATTGATTTATTTTTCTGTATTCTATTTATTCTGCATTCATTTTATTACACTACTTGTATATTATATAATAAAAGAATTAACTCACATATTGAAATACAAAAATTTGTATTTCTTAATTTTTATTATAACAATTTAATTTGATTAGCTTTCAAACACAATTTAAAATTAAATATATACAATATATTTAAAAAAAAAAAAAAAAAAAAAAAAACATTAACTGGTAGATAAAATAGATAAATCATTATTATGTTCCATTTTATGATAGCAAAATATTTAAGAATCAAAATTGTTTTAAGAATTTTAAGCAACTATTTTCTACAAAAACATACCTTTCATTCGATTGTGCAATAAAAATGTTTTTATACTCTAATTCTGAAACTTAGACATTAAAAACAAAATTTAATTAAAAGTTTTATTACCGTTTTCCAATTTTTTAATATTCAGATCATTAATAACTTAACCATTAGGTTTTTAAAGATTGACATAAGAGAGAAACTATAAGGTACCGTGCAAAAAAAAAATCAATATATAATAACTCTAGGACTAATCGCCTTAACAACAATAATCAGAACTGGATACTATCAGTCATTTTATAAAGTTGCTAAATATTACACAGTGAATTTAAAGAATCAACTGTCAATCGATGGTTGTTCATTGCAAAATTATTACAAACATTGAACCGCCACAAAGCACAAATAGCCAAGTGCCAGCTCATTTTTTGTTGGTTAGATGCAATACGACCGCCCAGCCATCACATGATACAGAACATAACATTTTCCGGCAAGTGGTTTTTCTTTTAGAAGAAGAAAGTTTCAAGATTCAGCAAAATTGCGATGCAGTGTGTCAGCGACTCAACAAAATCAGCACACAAAAATCCATCGTTCTATTTATGACAGTTACGAGGAATCTTCGGCCACGAAGATGTGTCGCACCGTATTACCTAATCATCGTTGGGGAAAATGTCCCGGGAGTCGGGAAGGCAAGAGTCGATTGTTTTGACTCGAGCATCTGGGCAAAGTGTCTTCGAACACGACGTTCGAATTTGGGAAGGAAGAGAGTTTCTAATGTCAGTTTCAGAACAAGTGAATGTCTATTAAAAAATACTCACTTTATTGCTGCTAAAATGGTCGGATTAGCGCAGCTGCGGCTCGCGTGTTTGCTCCGCGTTGAACGTACGGCTCGGAAGGTCGCGATTATTGACGGGGACTGTATAGAGGGAGCGGCAGTAGCAGACTAGCAGTCGAGCAGTGAGCAAGTCTCGGCAAGGGTGAAGGGTCGCGACGACGGTCGACGACAGTCCAATTGCTCGATCTTTGAATTGAATTCTTGACAATAATATTTTTGTAGGTACATCATCACATTCACCCGTACACTGCATGATAACATACTTGTATATATATTGAATTATGTACGTGTGAGTATGAATTATTGGTGTGTACATAACAAGTGTTTTTTTGGGAATTTCAACAGTTCCGTCCAGATATCTTCCTATAATATACTTCTCTATAATTTCGTTCTAATTTTATAACAAATTGAAGTAAATATTGTTTTGTTTTTTGTTTTTTTAAATAAAAAACGGTTTATTTATCTGTTATTATTAAACTATTAGTTAGCACTTTCAAAAATATATTTGTATTATTAATTCAAAGTAAATTTCTTAACTTTTAGACATTGGTAAGGTAACCTGAAGTAATGGAAACGAATCATCAAACAAGTATAAAAAAAGATCGGAGAAATGCAAAAAAGGCTTCAGAAAAACACAAACAATTAGCAAATTTTATAAAACAGATTCATGGTCAGCTTCGCGATGACTACGAAGTTCTTGGAGCAGAGAAGGCTTGGAAAAACCATATGTTAAAAAACGAAAAATTGAAAGTAAGTATAGTTGAGCCATTGTGTATTTGTATTTAACAATTTAATCATTGTACAAAGTAGACAGTAAAATATTTTTTAATTTTAGGAATATGCAGTATCTATGTATCAACTTGCTACTGAACATTGGCGTCAACAATCCTCAAGTTCTACTCCACTTACATATTGTAGAATAGAGTGGTTTAAAAATCAATGCAAGGATTATTTTTTTCACGGGGGAATGAAAAAGTTTGATGACAAAGAAAAGCATTTAATGACAAATAATATTGAAGAATCAAGTGAAACTTTAGATCTCGAAAGAATTCAAACTAGAATTCAATCAAAGATAGAAGTTCTAGATGTTGGAAGTTGTTATAACCCATTTAGTAATGAATCATTATTTTCTGTTACTGCTGTAGACATAGCTCCATATTCAAGTGATGTTATAAAATGTGACTTTTTAAATTTAAAAATTGAAGATAAGAAAGTTTTTAAAGATGAAACATTAACTGAACTGCCTAAGCATTCGTTTGATGCAGTAATTTTTTCGTTACTTTTAGAGTACATTCCTTGTTCTACTCAAAGATATTTGTGTTGCAAAAAGGCTTACGATTTATTAAAAAATGGAGGTATTTTATTTATTGCAACTCCTGATTCAAAACATCAAGGAGCAAATACTAAAATTATAAATACATCTTGGAAAGTTACTTTAGCAAAATTAGGTTTTATGAGGATACATTATGAAAAATTACGTCATATTCATTGCTTAATATTCAGAAAATGTTTTTACCAGGAGGCAGCATTAAAACGAATAAATTGGAAGAAAATTTCTGAAGATCAAAGTAATCGACTATTTTCTTCCAAGAAAATTTTCATTCCTCAAGATTTTCACGAGTCGAAGCCGGAAAAAAATTCTGTTGAAAATTTTGAACAAGATAAAAATAGTGAACAAGAATTGATAAATTTATTTCATGAATTACCTTGCGAAGATTGAGAATAAAAAATTAAAAAAAAAAGTTTATTTTTTATTATTTAAGATTCACACTTCTGTTTATTGATATTTCGTAATTTTCCTAAACTATTATGAAAAATAAAGGAATGGGAAAATGAAAAAAAAAAGAAACAATTTTATTAAAAACAACACTTTATTTTTCATCAGTCATATCTTAATTTTTCAGTCACGATAGTTACATACAGAATAAAGGGAATGGAACACTGGAATTATTTTTTTTTTAGAAATGTCCTTCTTTAATAAAAACCTTACGAATTTTTAACTAAAAATAAATAAAATGGTATAAATATTATACATTAGTTGCAGTTGTTGAATAAATTTGTTGTAATCGCAACAAAATTTTAGCCGCAACAGAATAGAAAATAAATTTACATAATTCTTTTTTAAATTTTCGTAAAGCAGTAAACAAAATCGTTTTACATAAAAATTACAATTATTGATACATATAAGCAGTACTAGCTTAAACCTACCATAAAATAATTTAAAAAAAAAAATAATTTTTACAATTTAAAAATTTTATTTTTTTAATAGTGAAATTTTAACTTTAAACTTAATTGATTTTTTAACAAGTAAAATATGTTGCTGTCATGCTTCAACGATTTTGTGATTAACTTCACAAAACTTAATAATACAAATAAAAAAATACTGATAAATTTAAAAAATCAATCTTATCATTAAATTTGTAACATGGATATGAAAAGATTATTAAATCCTTGTTTTTAGAGCTTTAGAGTTGTACTAGTTTTATCCACTTATTGGTAACAGGATCCCAAAGAAATCTGTAGGATTTCACAACATCATCATATGTATTGTATAAAAATTGTATAAAAGTTTTATAGACTCGTATACTTCTAATACGAGAAGAGAATATAAATGCTTCTTTTTTGTTCCTTGACAGTGATAGACAATATATCTTATTTTTTTTTTTACAAAAAAAAATTACATTTACAGGTGTATACGTAGAGGTACACTATTTGACTTGTTCTCAGCCTTTAATTCACATTTTATATTGTTAAGAGTTTCAAAGATGAACTTGAATGTAGGCCTATCCAAAGGCTTTCTATTCCAGCAAAGTCTCATTAGGTCATAAACCGACTGGGGTGTATTGTCCGGACAGTGAAGAACATTACCTTCTTTAATATATTTGACAACCTCTTCATGGGTCATTCCATAATAAGGTTGCAGTGCAAAGCTAAATATCTCCCATAAACAAACACCGAAAGCCCAGACATCAGATTCTACTGTATATTTATTATAAAGAATACTCTCTAATGGCATCCACCTTACTGGGATGGCATCATGTTCATCTCCTTTGTAGTAGTCTTGTAGGTAAATCTTTTGTGATAGTCCAAAATCTGCAATCTTTACTACCATATCGTCATTAATTAAACAATTTCGTGTGGCCAAGTCTCGATGTACAAATTTTCGGTCTGATAAGTACGTCATGCCGGAGGCGATTTGCCGTGCTATATTTATTAGGTCCATATGCGACAGTCGTGAGTCTGTAAAATTGTCATCTTTTTCGACGTTTCGAATTATATAATTACCTGGCGAGCAGGAACGTAAAAATTCGTTCAGGTCACCTCGGCCCATGTACTCAAATAAAAGACACATAGGACGCCCAAGGGCACATACACCTAGGAGTTTGACAATATTAGGATGCTCAAATTCAGAAAGAAGACAGGCTTCTCGCTCAAAATCTACTAGGAGGTCGTCAGAAGCCTCTTCTTTCAGCATCTTCACAGCCACATTGGTAAATTCTTCATTGGGCACCAAACCAGGTGCTTTGGCTTGAAATACTCTACCAAAAGCTCCTTGTCCCAGATCTCTCACATAGATTATATTGTTTCTGGGAAATTCAAGTTTTTCTAACTTTGGATTTAACTGTATGCCTGTTTTGTGGTATGCATCATTATCTGGCAGTTTATTTAAATCGATGTTTACTTCCTAAATTAATAGTAAAGAATATTAATTTCTTATTATATTTATACAAAGTATAAATTATTCTTGGTTTATAAAAAATTAATAGTACCTGACATTCAGTTTGGTTGTATCCTTGATGGCGTTTATAAAATCTTTGGCTTACAAGAATTATTAATAAAGTAATAATCACAATAATAAATGCTAAAGCTGATATAATCAGAATTAATGTTGGTGTTAAAAAACTGTCTTTATGTAAATCACTTGGTTGGATTTCAATATTTATTGCTGTTGAATTTTCTGTTAAATATAACATAGAAATATTATTTCTTGAATAAAAGCTTTATGATAATGTAAAAATTGAAATACTTTAATAAAATCAAATTTTTACCGCATAAAGGAATGTCACAATGTTCCCATCTCGATGTAGGATCCATAGTAAAACACCAAGGCATTTTTTCATCTCCTCCAGCATTTCGGCAGTGATTTTCCCCATCACGTATTTGTGGAAACACATCTGGAGGACTTTCATGACTATGTGGCTTTTGATCCTTCCACATTTGACATGCTCGACCACTTTTTGTCTTGTTTACATTGCCCATATAAAATCGTCCTCTGTCTCTGTAGCAATCATCTAAAAATGATAAAAAAATAAATATTGTTCTTTGCTCAAGTATAATATTTAATTGTGTTGCAAGCTTACATGTTACAAGGCTCTCATCTACTACTGTTAAAGAAACATGAGAACATGTCATTTTTTCCTTGGAAATCTTTGGCAATTTTTCACATTCTGGAAGTCTAAAGTGACCTCGAGACCTTATATAAATTTCTCTCACTTTGTTGTCTTCAATTAAAGCCCAGTCATTGAAACAAAATTGAAGTCTTATAGCCATACAGTCTTCATAACAAAGAGGCAATCCAATACCTCCTTGACATTGTGGAAATGCATAAAAACACAGCATTTTCTAAAATAATAATCATTATTAGACGAAAGACAAAAATAAACAGACTGTAATAACTAAAATAGAATATACTATATTTATTCATATGTTATGATAACTCTCTACTTTGCTTTTTTCAAAAGTATTTTCAACTAGATAATATAGATTATATGAGGTAATACCAAAATAATCATTAGTTATGGAATTTAATCTTTACCAGAATTATCATTACTGCAAAGAATTTATAAAGTATTGCAAATAAACACAAAGAATTCTTTTTCAAAAGATGATTGTTAAATAAAGAATACATTTTTTTTTTAACTTCTAGTCGTCTTCAGTAAACTACTATTAACATAATTTTCTCTCAGTAGAAAATAAAATCAGAAATAAGAGCATACTAATAACTAAAATTTAGACAATTATATAGCATTGCGAGATATTGTACATAGTTCTATTAACATGTACCTCTTCTCTAAAGAATTGACCTAAGCACATTTTTCTGTTAAGTAAATAAATAATCAGTTTTTTATTTATAATAAATTAATTTTAATGATATTATATTCACTTCAGTTTTTTTTTTAGTCTTAAGGTTTTCACCAGGTCTATTTATAAGTAAACTGCATTTACCACTATAAGAATTATTACTCTGACCTACATACGTAACATACGTTTCTACTGTTTTAATTGTGTAATATCTTTAATGAATAAAAAAACAATACTTACCTCGGCTGCAGAACGACATGGCTCGATTAATTTTTGGATCAGTTCGTCCCACAAATCAGTTGTAATTTTTTCATTTAACCATCCACTGGGATTATCAACAGAATCGTTAAACCAAACTGTTCCAATTCCTGTAAGGTACTTTTTGCATATCTTGCCATTGTAAGGTGCACAATAACCACCTGCTTGGTCTAAAATAATATAAACATTGAAATTCAACTGTTACAATTTATAAATAAAACATAAACATTTAGTTACTTACGGGTTGATGTTCCAGTAGCAAAATAAAAGCCAATTGTTATCAAAATAACATTCCAAAGCATCATATTGTAATTATTGAAATTTAAGTCAAGTACATATCAGTTAAAAAGGGATTACAAATCTTAACATTTTCTTTGCAAATGAACCGTCTAGCAAGGGATCTTTCACTGGGCTTCAGGTCAGCGATGAAAAAAGACGATTACATTTTACATTTGTAAAGTATGCCTAGTTTCATTATCATTAAATGAATATCAAAAAAAGATCTATCGCAGTTGCAATTCTGAAGTCTTTATTGGTGAACATCGTATCTAGTTTACTTGTAAAGTGCATACAAAATCTTGTTGTAAACCGTTAAGTACACGCAATATAAAAAAGTTCGTATGCAGAAAAATAATCCTCCTTGAGGATACTAATGTTAGGCCGTTGAGCGAGGTGGCGAGGACCAATAAATTTTCAACGCCCCAGGCTCAATGAACGCCTTTGATCGTACCGAATTTTTTCCAAACAAGACATCCTTCTGACTCTTCTCTGGTACTAGACGCAAGTGTGACGTATAAACCTTCGGATCTTCATGTTCCACGGAGACAAAAGCACATACAACAATCAGCAACAATATCGAGAGCTCAGCGACAATTTTATCGACTGAGAGCTGACGAGAGCCTCGCGGCGTGACTATATAGTCCTAACTGTCGCCCTCACTTCGCGTGCGGTGCTCGCTAAACTGAAGAACGCGGAGAACAACTATGCGGCCGGACTTGGAGTTAGGCCGGTATATAGGGGTATTGGGGTGAGTCACATAAGGCTCACAGTTAACGGTTCTTTGAATCGTATCCGTATGCATATGCATCAAGCAGATGTAAGTGTTGCCTGCGCCAGCGATTATGTTAGAGTATGAGTGCGAGAGAGGAAGCTATAGTCATGCCTTCTTTCTCGCACTTATACTCTAGCATGGCATTTGTAGCGACTAGTCGCTGCCATGAAAACTCTATAATGTAGATTCTTCGTTCCCCCGCGCGGCTGCATTGGAATAATATAAATATTTTCAACTTGACAGCAATAATTAAACAAGTAGTATTTGTACCCTACATGTATCTACAATTTTATGAAAATGAAGTATTATTTATTGTATTTAAAAAAAATAACAAATAAATATTATGAATCATTAAAATTAGTTTAGAAAATTTTAGATTTTATTGAGTTTAATATTGAAAGAAAAACAAATATATGTAATCAATCGACGATCTAACAACATGCCAAGAAATTTGGCTTTTTCTGCCTTGACTACACTGGTTTTAATTTTAATACTATAACTTTTAATACTTATAAGTTAGAGTTCTTATCAAAAATCACGAAGCCACTTGTCCGGGGCGATATCGAACCCCCTATATAGCTAAAAAGCCTGCGTAATCTTTTCCCTACTTCCGTTTCTACTTTTTGAATTTCGCTCAACGTGTCCCCCTCGTTTTGCAGTGAAGACCGCGACGGCGCGACGTCGTCAGAACTGTAACGCCTTGACCGGATCCGAGACGTGAAATTCTAAAGGCATAGTGTATATTTTGTATAAAACCGGGCTTAATACATTGCCATTAACAATAGTTTTGACAGTTATATCGCTAAGAGTGATAATTATAAAACCTCTCTTGATCTAATTGCTTTATAATAAAGAAAAGTAAGTTACCAGGTAGACCTAAGACCTAACTGACTAACTCTTCTAAACCTTTCCACAGGATTTCTGGTTTCACATTATTGTAGGCGCCTTTGACATCGAGGAACACTGCAGCCGGTGATCCCTTCTTGAAGAAACTTTTTTGAGATTATAAATATAGTAGAAAAGCTTTAAGCAACAGTATTAAGTATATGTGATGTGACTCATGCGACGCTGATAGACGCTGATAATATCGGAGCTTCCAGGTCAATTTGCGATGAGATATAGTATTTAGAAAAGAAAGGGTCAAGGAAAAAAGCAGGAACAATGAGTTTCTCTTACAGCGACGAAGTTAATTTCCTAGTTTACAGATACCTCCAGGAGTCAGGTTAGCATACTCACTGGGCATCGTAACCTCATACTTGACTTTGTTTTGAATTTGAATTTTGTACTGTTCTCGATTGTTACAGTGGATTTTTCTGCCGGTTTTATTTATTATAGTATTTTTTTTTCTTTTATTCACTTTACTCCAATTGTATTTTCTTTTTATATTAGGTTCGAATAGCAGGTTTTCACTATTATTACAATACTTTATATTTTTGTGCGGTATAGAATTTCCTGTCACTAAGAAAATATGTATTATTTAATAACTAGCATTAGCAATGTTTATATAATTTATTACCTGTATGTATAAATTTCATATGTTTCTTTTAAAATATTTCAGGATTTACACATTCAGCATACACATTTGGAATAGAGTCTCACATATCATCAAGTAATATTAATGGTGCCATGGTACCTCCTGCTGCACTTTTGTGTCTACTTCAAAAAGGATTACAATATACTGAAGCTGAAATTACAATAGGAGAAGATGGAATAGAACAACGATTGTCAGAATCACTGTCGCTGATTGATGCTGTTATACCTGATATTGTTGCGCTGAAACACAAGCACAATCAGAAAAAGGCTAACAATGAAGAGACAAGTAGTGACGAAGGTAATAGTAACATAGAATTTCATGCATTAATAAGTAAACTATTAACATAGTAACTTGTACATCCTCATTTATTAGTATTTAATTTTTATAACTTCTAAGATATTTAGTTTGGTAATTCAACTTTTTTTTGATTGTTTAATGTATTTTTTTTTTTTTATTTAAATGTATATTATTTCTTTTATGTGACAAAACTTGAAATTATTGGTTTGAAATAAGTAAAAGTTTCTATTTCTTAAGAAATGTGAATTCAGTCTAGTAAGCTATTTGATAGCAATTACTATTATTAAAAATAAAACTATATTTCAGCTGTTACTTGTAATGAAAGTGAGAGCAACAATGATAAAGGAGATAGGTCAGAAATGGAAGTTGATGAACAACAAGGTCAAGGTGGTGAACCCAATACTGATTCATTAAAGATACTTGCAAGTAAAGCAACCAAATTGTCTGGACACGAATCGGAAGTTTTTATTTGTGCATGGAATCCAAAAAAAGATTTATTAGCATCTGGGTCTGGAGATAGTACAGCTCGTATATGGGATATGTCTGATAATTCACAGTCTCCTAATCAACTAGTCTTAAGGCATTGTATTCAAAGAGGAGGTACTGAAGTTCCAAGTAATAAAGATGTTACCTCACTTGACTGGAATGTAAGTATTAATAGATATTTTAATATTTACTCAACCTTGATTTTAATGTTGTAACTTTGTAATTTTGCATGTAATAGAAAATTATAATATAAGCTTGTATAAATTATTGTTTTAGTGTGATGGAACTTTGTTAGCAACTGGTAGTTATGATGGATATGCCAGAATATGGACTACAGATGGTAAATTAGCCTCAACATTAGGTCAGCACAGAGGACCTATATTTGCCTTAAAGTGGAATAAAAGGGGCAATTATATACTCAGTGCTGGAGTTGATAAGACAACAATTATTTGGGATGCTGCAAGTGGAGAATGTACACAACAATTCAGTTTTCATAAGGCACCTGCTTTAGATGTCGATTGGCAAACTAACACATCCTTTGCCAGTTGTTCTACAGATCAAAGTATTCATGTTTGTAAACTTAATGTTGACAAACCACTTAAAACTTTTCATGGACACACGGTAATATAATCGAGTATTTTATTATTTGTTTAGATTGTGTCAAATATAATTTTGAATTTAAAAAAATGTAAATGTACAAAATGTTTTTAATTTTTGTACTTAATAATTAAAAAAAATTTGTTCACAGAATGAAGTAAATGCTATTAAGTGGGATCCTCAAGGAAATTTATTAGCTAGTTGTTCAGATGATATGTCTTTAAAAATATGGTCAATGAAACAAGATACTTGCTTACACAATCTTAGGGCCCACAATAAAGAAATTTATACCATAAAATGGTCCCCTACTGGACCAGGTACACAGAATCCCAACATGAATTTAACACTTGTCAGTGCATCTTTTGATTCAACAGTAAGACTGTGGGACATTGAAAGAGGGGCCTGCATATATACTTTGACCAAACATACCGAGCCAGTATACAGCGTAGCATTCAGTCCTGATGGAAAATTCTTAGCTAGTGGAAGTTTTGATAAAAATGTTCACTTATGGTCAACTCAGGTAGGTGTTTCAGTATTATGTTTTGGATAAATTAAAATACTTTTTTTGTTACTGGTGTTAAGTGTAAAAGATTTATTTCTGTTCTGTATATTATTCAAAGTCTTTATTTGATTTCCACAGAGTGGTCAACTAGTGCATAGCTACAAAGGAACCGGGGGAATTTTCGAAGTGTGCTGGAATAGTAGGGGTGACAAAGTTGGAGCTTCAGCTTCAGATGGCAGTGTATTCGTCCTTGATCTTCGCAAACTATGATTAATGACAAAAAATTAACTTTTGTAACTATCTGCCTATACATAACAACGTTTAATTTACCTTTTCGTGATATACCCTTGTAACGTCGTGGCCGCGACAATTCAAATTATAGACTACACTTTTTATATTATTTTGACGCCTTCCATTTATTGTCTCATACGACTTTAAATTTACTATCTCACATCTTTAGAGACAGTTTTATTGAATATAATTATTTTTGTTTATTGTATAAGATAATTTTTTAAATTGTACATTAAATCAATTTATGTAAAGTAAATACACTTTGTATTTGCTAAAGACTGTAGAAAATATTAATTGTCATGAAAATCAATAGATTTATAAAATATGTGTTATTTAATTTTAATATGGATAATATATATTTATATAAGTATATTATTTATGGACAGGAAATAAAATTTTTTAAAGACACTGAATGAATGATTAAATCGTGTTATATTAACCATTGGGATTTCCTATTAACTTTCAATTAAATATAATTAAAATGCGGGGCTGTATAAGTTCGTGATCAGCCAGTTGCATAGACATTTTGAAAGTCTATAAAAAATAATATAAAAAAAGTTATTAACAAAATTGCAGCTTCAAAATTTGTACTATTATTCATAAAATAATTCAAGGCACAACTAAGACTTGTATGCATGTGGATCATAAATTTACTATATTATTGACTCAATTGCCAACAAGAGACAAAATCTCGAAATCGTTGATGCGGCTGTTATACCAGGAATGGTAGATCATGTTTATGTATAATGTGCAAATGTACGTTCACACTAGACGTCTACCAACAAGTAATGATATTTTATTAACAAAAAAGACTTAACTTGAAATAGTTTTAATTTTGAAAATTATACAATAATCGTACCTTATACTGCGTGTCTGAACATTCAATAAGGTATTTTCTAAAGAGTTACTTCTATTAATAATATCTTAATTTAAAACGGATTTGGAAGTGTAATGCGTACACGTAAATCTACAAAAAATATGAGTACAAAAACCATTAAATGACTCAGACCAGACAATTTCGATCTGATTTTGGTATTCACACGAATACTTTGGCGAGAGCATCGGCGCCTGCACTTGCGATAAATGGCCGCGAAGGATGAAATGCTACGTCTAAAATACTTTCATCAAACTTTTTGCGATGTGCTGTTATTTCCTGGACACAAGTCTTGTTATCCATGTGCCACAACCTTATACTGCAATCGTGACCTAAAACACAAAACAATCGGTTTTAAAATAAATTTACTGATCATGTTTTTTTTTTTTCAAATACATTTTTAGTTTATTAAAAAACTAAACGGTTTATACGGCCGTATAAAAGATTGATTTTGCAAAAAAGTACACTTACTTCCAGAAAGTAGATAAAGACCATTAGGATCTACAGCAAGACTAGTGACAGCGTCCAAATGTGCCACCATTGCGTGTGCGAGGGTGGCCGAACGGTGATCATAAAAACGAATGTGATGGTCCTCATTGGCTGCTACAACCAACGGCAGTATAGGGTGAGCTACGAGCCGATTAATACCTTCCGTTTCATCGCCATCCAATCTAGATACAACTGAGCCGGTTTCAGCATCATAAATTACACATGCTTCTTCATAAGCGACGACCAATTTATGCGGTTCGTCTCGTATAAAATCTACTGATGTGGGATTTCTGTCTGTGAATCGAAAAAGAAACGTTTATAATGCTTTTGTGGTGATAATATTTATTAGACTATGAAAATTTGTACCTTTTTCGGACGTGTAGGTTTTGAGTAGCGGCACTTTACTCGCAGGGCTCCAAAGCTTTACAGTTCCATCTGCACTAACGGACAGTAATTGCGAACGCGGGTGGCACATACTTAAACCCCAAACTGCGTCGGTGTGCCCAGTGAGCGTTTGATTTAGCAGACTAGGATCGTACGAATCGTAAGGATCTATGTTGGCTGACGGAAGCGTCCAACAATGTATTTTGCCATCTAGTCCGCCGCTAAAACAATGACTTCCTGTATTATCCATTGCTAAACACAAAACTGGTCCTGTGTGCGACCTAAACGTATATAAAGGTTCTACATCCAATGACGCTGATCTGTAAAGATAGATAAATTTAATTTAAAAAATAGTTTTCAATTATTGAGACAGTTGTGATGTTAAATAATAATTACTTTTTAGCAGGAACAGTCTTTTGAAGATTCCACAATTTGAGAGTGTGATCATCGCTCGCTGTGATCAGAACAGGATCGGTTGGGTGAAAGACGAGCGCTCTGACTCCATCGAAATGTGAACGTAATGTGTATTTAGCATTCCAAGATTTTCTAAATGGTTCTTCATTATTTGTTGACATCTGCGAAAATAATAATAACAATTGGACATTTTAGTTTGCTGATGTTCGTTAAAAAAAGCAATAAAACAGGCAAATGTGTACTGACATCATACGGGGCTTCAGAGTCGTTGTTTACTGTCAATTGTGCTAACTCGCCCAAGCCCAGTGACGATCCACTCTCTTCGCAGGGACGCCTAGGGTCTTGTTGCATATCTCTACAAACTGCATCTAAATAAAAGATAGCAGAAGTAGAACGTTAAAAAAAAATTAGTTTCTTAACGATTAATTATAATTGGTAAGTTCTACCCCGAATATTAGATACGTAACCTTTATTGTCGAAGTGAATAATAGATTCTTCGTGTTCCGATAATAGATTTAATTCATTTAAAACTTCTTCCGCCTCGGCATCAACATCTTCACTTAACAGTATAGCCGTCTATGGTAAAAGGGTGACATGAAAAAACAAAACCAAGAGTTTCATAAAGATTCTTATCTTAGTGAAATATCTATTATGAATTCATTATTTTTCATACTTTATTTTGCTTTGAGTCTGCGTTTGAGTCATAGATTTCTTCCTCACTGTCATTGTCATCTTCTTCTATGTCAATAGCCGTGTGACGGGCAAGGAATTCAAAATTCGCCATAACAGCGGCTTCCGCGTCCAGGATCATGGCCTCGGCTATAGATTGCGGCAGTACCTGTAATGAAAATTTACCCATTAACATTATTTCCTTCATCTCGACACTTTCATTCGCTGCATCAAATAAATAAATGTTTTATCTTACCTTAACCCTTTCTTTTCGAATAGGCATATCTTTATACTTAAAACGCTTATTTGTTTCGTTCCCATTGAGGGCTGGAGTATTTGTATCTTCAGAATCTTGATTATTATTTAAACCGAGGTGGGACCGTACCCTGTTTGATCGTACATCTATTATCGTGTCAGTGTAACCGATTTCTTGTAAATACCTGCAATTGCAAGAGAAATTTTAATTTTCTAGATATTATTTATAAAAATGGATGTTTCACGCGTCAGCATTTCCACTGAAATGAATAGAAACACAAGTGATGTTCCAACGCACCGTGCGCAAAAATTTCTGTTCCTTTCATTCGTCTATCGCGCGTGCTTTTCATGGAGCGTGTAAAAAAAGAAATTACTTTACGTACGCGTGATCAAGGAATACCAGGAAGTTTTGTTAATAAATATAAATCGTTTTCAAAAATTTATAATTATCAATTAACATCTGATAATACAATTGTATGTACTGAAAAACAATCGTCATCCAAGATCTTTATACAAAATACGAAGATTATTGTTCAATAAAAAATAAAAATTACAAATTCTCGCAACCTTTTCTGTTTATCAATCACTTTAATTGATTTTAAGTATAGGATGTATACTCAACCACGTTAATTTATCTTTTTATATTTCTTATACCTACATTAAGTTACATCTCATTGACTGAATATATTTAAAATTTTCGACTGGTGTGTCTTTGTGACACTACCTAAGGTGTCAAATTAACTCTTATAAATTTAAATAAAAAAGCAGATTGCAGAAAATAACATTATTCTTTAGTGAACAGTTTTTTTAACATACATCGTCCCTCAAATACACTATAGTATAGTGAAATTCGCTTTGCAGACGCTTGGATATTTATAGCCTTCTTGAGTCCATTGTTTAGTTAGAACGAAGGAATAAGCGATCGCTTCATTTTTTTTTCTCTCTTATACTTAAAAGGATTTTCTTCGCGGCGTGTTATAAAAATATTGTACATTCATCAGGTATACGCAAGCTGCTTTTCACACCAGTTGCGTAATACACATTCCCTTCGCAGTCCAAGCTAAGCCGGACGTTCTTTGAGATTTTCGCCAATTTTCTCCGGATCGGCTTTATGCGTGGGAACGAGATAGTCCCGTTAAAATGAATGCCAACCAAGCTCGCTTACTGTCTTAAAAGCTGACGACCTTGTCTCCAACTAATGTTGCTGACAGACGTGAACGGTGCCTCGCCATCTCCGCCAGCACTGTCGGATCCTGTGCAGGTACTACCTTCCTCGTAAGCCGGCTTGCCGTCCCCTTGTATAACTAATTCCGTGCCGTACTTCAATTTGTGATATTTTGCCCTGAAAAACAGAAAAGGCCTCTTTAACATCAGCTGCGGCGCTAAATCGAGGGGACGAAGTATGCTGGAAAGGGCGAATCAGTGTGTATTGATAATCGATGCCTAACACATGGCGCGTAGAAAAAATTCGTTTGTTCGAGTTCCTATTTGTACATTTAATGAAAACTATAGCTGAAGAATCCCAGCGAGTTCGGAACAGTATTTACATAACTTTATTAATATTTTACCCTTCGGAATCGAATTATTATAGTATATTTAAGAAAGAAACTTTTTTAACTGTTCAACTCATTGATTAAGCAAGAAAATTAAGGAAATTGAATATTACTGTCTCACCGGGTTTGGGTGTATCTACTTATTTAAGCCTTTAAGGATTTCGATTTAAATATTAAATATCTACTGAAATTGGTTAATTTGATTTCGTTTTTTTTAATAAAATAATTAGTGAAATTAGTTCTTTAATAAAAAGAAACTTTTATTTAATTGAATTATAAATAAAAAATGTTAATGTAAGATGTAAGATATTTTATCTACTTTAAACTATGTTGTATTACAGTGAAAAAAACAGTTATTTCTTCTTGAGTTTCTTTTATTCATGCAAGTTATCAGTAGCGTAACTGCGATTGCATTAAACCTGTGGCTACATTAATTCCAAAAAAATTATTATAAAAAGAAATGCTTCGCATTAATAAGAATTTCTATATAAATTCAAATATTCGATTATTTTAATTCAATAAATGTTTAATATATTTAAGAAAAAAAACTCAAATCGTTTGTTATGAAAGGTACTTTCCTATAATATAAATTGTCTGATCAGTGCATGCTCACAACTACTAGAAAGGTGTAAATTGAACTTCCTCAATTTGATTACTCGAAAGAGAAACTTCAGATGTTGATAAAAGTTTCTCTTGCAAATAAAATTCCACTATATCGCTAAGTTAATTAACGAATGACTTATCAACTTTTCCAACTGCACCGACACACGTAGAGGTGTCAATCATCGAATTGAACCGCACTGTAAGAATGTACTTTTTACCGAAACTCTCGACGAAAAGTCACGAGCCATTAATATAATTCGATCGCGAGTCCAGTATCAAAGGTAACAATTAGCCGTGACAATTTTCCCTTTTAAGCATTAACAACTTACACTGAGAATTTTCTCGTAAAAATTACGGTGATTTTTCAGTAAAAATTACGTGAAAAGACATAATCCTGGAACGGTTGGCATTACTGTAAATTTTTACGGGAAAATCACCGTAACTTTTACCTGAATCTTGGACGGTTGGTCAAGCTTTATAATATTGCAAAAAAAAACACCCTGTAAAAATTACGAGGATTTTCACGTATAAATTACAGGGCTTTTCTTGTAAAATTTATAAAGCTTGACCAATCGTTCAAGATTCAGGTAAAAATTACGATCATTTTTCCGTAAAAATTTACCTATGGCCATTCGTCCCACCACGATTACGTTGTTTCATGTAATTTTTAAGGGAAAATCACCGTAATTATTTATTCCTTTTTTTTTATAAAAACACACTGAAAACTAAAGGTTCTAAATCCAACTGAAATTTTGTAGTTGAATGTTCCTTAGAAAATGATTTTGTTAATTTATTTTAATACTCAGTTGAATCAACAACATTTTTATTTAAAAAATCGATCTAGTCGTAATTTAGTTAATTTGACTAAAACTGTGCCTGATTAAACTTAATGTTTAGTACAATCAACTAAATTGTTTTGTAAACAGAATTCAGCAATATTTTCTTTTAGTGAAGGCGCCGTGAAAAATGTTTTATCAAAAAACTAATAAAATTAAATTAAGAAATTTAGGATAATTAAGTAGTCTTCAAAAGCCCCTTCAAAAATTAAAAAAAAAAAGCCTGACCTGAAGAAATATTCAATGTGTCCTGGGATGAAATATTCAATCCCGGTACTTTACTGATTAATGACATTAATATTATTCGTGTAATAAACAAATATATATTTTACGGAAAATTTTAGACAATTTCGATGAATAACACCGTTGCAAGCACATTTTATTTGAAATTTTCGACAATTTTCTCGTACATGGAGAGAAATGTTATAGTACAAATTACTATGTTCCATAGGAAACATGGGATATACTCAATCTATGACGATTTTTACTATAAAACATTGTAAAACTGCTATGTACATAGCAATTTGTATATGTACATAGCAATTTTTACTGTGTTTTATAGTAAAAAATCGTCATAGGTCGAGTAAGTATGTCCCACTGTTCCTACGGAACACAGTAATTTTTACTATACACTGAGAAAAAATTTTAGTTGGTTTAACAAAATTTTCACTGTTAAATACATCCAATAGAAAAAGCTGTAGTT
>JAWWEN010000009.1:2302171-2315497 GCA_035582955.1 Sycophila texana
ACTAATAGTTAATAAATTTTGCTGAAAAATACTTTTACATTTTAATTATGTACATATGTGTCAAACCTAATTTGTAGATTCTCTTTATAATAAGAATTCAGAAAGATGTCTCTCAATAAATCTATTGTTTGTTGTTTGTGTGGATGATGATCATGAATTCTTACATAACAATTGAGAATGGGTGAAATACACTTCGAAATAATTGTTTCTATAACATCAATCTTGTACATTTTACCAGCTTTGATTAACTTTCGTAATAATAATACTAACTACAATAAATATTTATATAAATTAATTAACAAATCACTAATATTATTTATTTATCATTCACCTTACCAAATAACAGTGTTTGTGCGTTGCATTTCCTCCTTGTACAGTAATTATATTAGATCCTAAAATTTCTAAGATTAAATTGAGAAAATCAGATTTTGCTTCTAAAAAGCATTTGGACATTGTATCTTCTACTTTAAAAGAGTTTTCGTTATGAGTCTCTATTGTTATTAATATAGGTAAATATCTCTCAAAAAGTTCAATTAACAAATTTTGTAAAGATAAGTCTGATTTCACATTCAGATTTTCAAAGCCTAATATGATCATTGAAAATATTTTTTGAGTCAAAAACATTAAATGAGGTTGAGGCGGTTGTTCAGGTGGCAGTGCCACTTTGTTAATCAACAACCTTAACATATTGTTTGGCTGGTTCTGAAAATATTTATTATAAATATATTTATTTCTAATAAAAATTAATTTCCTTATTAGGTATGATAAATACAAACCTTCACATACAAAATAGGTGAACAGCGAAGAATCATTGTTCCTATGCATCTGTAAATCCACGAAGATAATTTCGTATCCTTATTATCTTCATTAATCAATTGAAGAATCCACTTATCAATATTGAAAAAAAAGGTTCTACACATAGTATCAAAAGAAGCGTATTCTTGTTCAGTCTGGAAAATGATTGATGTTGCCATTATTTAAAATTAATAAATTATATAATTAAATTAAAACTGTACCTTGCACATATTCCTTTTTTTCGAAATAATTGTTAAAAAGTTGATGATTGATTCATTACTCTGAAGAAATTCATTAAGATCTTTCTCTGAATTAAATATGTTACTTATTTCAGGCAAATTAATTATGAACTTTTTCAAAACTACACTGTCACTATTTTCTTCCGTATTTAATATGTTACATTTTACCCATGCCTGTAAGTTTAACACGAAAATAATTACTTAATTTATTATTTAACTTTATTAATAAAAAAAATTACCTGAATACAAGAAAGATTAAAGTTATTTATTTCTCTTTTTAAAATTTGCATCTCAATGTCATTCTTAAGAATTGATGACAAAAACATCCTAGTTATTCTGCAAATGAAAAAAAAAGAAAGTGACATATTCATTAAAGGGAAAATTAGGGATTAGTAATAGATACTACCTTGCATCTTTTATTAAGACTGATGTAGTAAAATGTCGAAATAGCGTGGCTACAGAGTGGCTATACTTTTTGGCCATATCTGGATCGCGACATGCTTCTAGAGTAAATGCAACGGCTAATTTTGTTGAATTTTCAAATAAATCTGTGCTTAAATCGCAAGTCGTAACCATTTGTCGAACCCGGCTTGCTACGTTTTTCCATAATGCGTGAAGCATTAACGAACTTCCTAAAATTATTTGCAAAAACATAATGAGAGAATAATTTTGTAACATAAATAATTTTAAATAAAATTAAAATTTTCCGTACTTTATTATTGTAAATTATAAAAACGTGTAAAATAAAAATAGCTCTTACCCATGTTATTGGTACTTTGCAGGTGGTTGCATTTTTCAAATATACTTAAAAGAGTACTTGTCAATACTCCTACTCTGTGTGGAGCGGATTCTGAAAGATATCTATCTAGCCAGCCACCCAAAAACGCGTGCTCATGACGACCAAAATCATCACTTTCCATTATAATTAATCTAAAAACGTCGATGTACCAGATCATCATTGAATTAGAAAATTCATCTCTTCGGCAACAAATTGCATTGGCCTGATTCATAAAATGAAATTCATGAAATTTTAAGAAATTCTTTCATTATTCAAAGGCTTAAATGAATTACCGTTTCTGTAAAGCTTTCAGCTACATCTTTAAAAGATAATTTTTGTTCATTGTATAATAATAAAACTGCAAGTTTACTCTTCCAGATTAAGCAACATTTTTTTCCACCAGTCGCGTCGCTCCAATCAAGTACCGGTGGTAGTAAATTAATCATAGCTGAACACTAAAAAAGCTAAATTATGATATGGAATTAAAATTAAACAATAATTAACTTACCACTTGGACTGTATCTGTTGTGACAGCGATTGTAAGGAATAAAGATATAAAATTGTAAAGTCCAGATTCAGAGAATTCTTTGATTTTATTCTGAGAGAATCGAGAAAAAATTCGTCCTTTTATCTGATTCCAGATTTTTAAATCATAATTTTGACCTTTTTGTAAAGAGGTACCTGATAGACATAAAAATCTTTTACTATAAAATTATTCAAGAGACTATCTTAGATTTTAGATTTTAGTTAATCGATTATAATATACCTAATAATCGAAGAAATAAACCAAAACTTGATTCATTATTTATGTCATTTGTCATAATTAGTCTCCCTCTAACTTGATCTAAAATATCCATTGGTGTTTTCCTATGAATAAAATGCCTGTAGTTAGTACAATATTCATTTGTTAAAATTTATCTTCAATATTTGATTGATACTTACTTTTCACTAGATGTACACCAAGGACCTCGAGTTTGTAATAAAAAGGGTTGGTCTAATCTTCGATGAAAGCACTCCCACAGTAATGTAATAATTTTTACTTGTGGTTGCCACCAATCACAACATAAGGAATGTAAAAAAGGTATTATAACACATAATTCTTCATCTATTTCGTCCCTTGCTCCATCTTTGCCACCCTTATTGACATAAGCTTTTAAAATTTTCTCCACTTGATTAATATTTTCATTTTTCAAATGTTCTGTAAACTACATATAGAGAAAAAAATAATGACAAATATTTGAGTAATTTATTGCAATAGTAAAAACATTACTTACTCTATCAGAAGGAGCTTGACAATAGTGGCCCATTCTATTATACCCATATAATAAAGTTAAATGATATGTTAACCATAAACAAAATAATTCTGGATTTTTACACTGTGGAAATTCTATATTTTTTTGAAACGCAGGTACAGTTTTGCTAACTTCAGTTTGTAAGAACTGATCCATAATAAAATTCACATATGTCCAAAACATCTAAAAGAAAATTTTTTGGATATACATAAGTTCATAAAATAAACAATTAATTATAATTTCTTTTAGTACGTACTTTACATTTACCCTTTGCAAATAATTCATCAGCAAATATTTGCAACATGATCCACAATTCTCTCACACAAGTGCAACTGTAAGGAGTTTTTAATTTCAAATCTGCACTACGAATCTAACATAAAAAAAATGAAAGTTGAATAATTATTTAAAAGAAGAATATTGATTTAAAAAAATATATTTACTGTTGAAAATATTTTCATAGAAATATAAACTAAATCACCAATGGCAAAATATATACTGTTTTCTAAATCTTCTATGTTGTCATCTAAGCATCCCCAAGAAGTATTTTTTATGTGTATAAGAGAAACTCTTAACCATCGTAAATCCAAGTGGGCATGATACATATGATATTCTGGTTGGTTGCACTACAAGTGAAATTATACATACAATTTTGTTTTGTAGTTAAAAAGTATATATTTGTATAACTTGTATTTTATATAAATTATATACCTTGTTTCCAACATTCGATGTGGCATAAAGAAATGTAGAATCAGGTATATATTGAATTCTGCTTTGAAATCTCTCAATCGTAGTAAGTAAATCATGAAAATCTTTTTCTGCTTCATCGCTTATATCTTTAAGAGCGAAGCTTTCTGCCTTTATGCTAAAAATATACACAAATGATTATTGACATGAAATAAAACAAATAAAACTTAATTTATGTGAGTTTACCTTATCAAATAGTCTCTTAAGTAAAAAAGAAATTCACAAACTCTTTTTCGTATTAAAAAATAATCCATTTGTTTACATATGGATTCATTAGTAAATGTTATTAATTTTTCATGCCTGCCAAGCTGTTTTAAATTCTTCCTGAAATACAAACGTATTGTTATATTATTATTTAAAGCTGGTTTTAAAAAGTTCAAGTGAATATGCTTACTCCATGCATTTAACAAAATGTTTGAGATTCAATAACATATTTATCCCTGGTAGTTCGCAATCGAAAATTTTAAAAACTAGGCTGGAACACGTATTTTTCTCAGACAAAACATTATCAACTTCTTTTTGCATAAGCAAACTAGAAGAATTCAGTTGCCAGTCATTAATGTTTATTTTTCCATTGCAGTTGAAACTTCCTCTGGGCATTGTCTGATAAATTTCATTAAAATTAACACATCACCGGTATGATAAAACTGATGTAGTTATCATTAAACACTTTGTATTTTACTCAGAGATTTTTGTTTCTTCGTTTTCTCCTTGAAGACATATAACCAACGTGTATTATAGTATACTAATGTTTTTACCCGCCAAAACTGTATACACCGGCAACGTGACAGTCCAATAAGCAGGAAATTTAATAATGATTTTTCTGAATTCTTGAAGAACTCTTTAAAATACAATTTAAAACTTTTATTATTTTAAATTTAAATAAATTAGTTAAAAAATGATTATAAATTTATTGGAACGCATTGGATGGTGAATAAATAAAATCCGCCTCGTCTATTAGTTTATTTAAAACTTCTATTAGATCTCTACTTGCTTAAATCGGTAATCTTATAATGGCTATATAATGCGTTAGAACTGTTAAGAACCTCACCTATTTTATATTCTATTTCCTCTGGGCATTGTCTAATAAATTTCAGTAAAATTAACACATCACCGGTATGATAAAACTGATGTAGTTACTATTAAACACTTTGTTTTTTACTCAGAGATTTTTCTTTGTTTTCTCCTTGATGACATGTAGACACCTGAGATACGTCTCCAATTCTTCCTTTCTATACCAACGTGTATTATAGTATACTAATGCTTTTACCCGCCAAAACTGTATACGCCGGCAACGTGACAGTCCAGTAAGCATATAGAGGTTATAGTCGTTCTTACCCATTCGTTGCCTATTTGTTGACTAAATTACTACGACTGTGCTAAATAGCCAATGGATGATGAGTAGGGTGGCAGATAAGCAACTTTGAAAATCTTGTGTTGTTAACTGGGAGACCGTAACTATATATGTGTACATATATATATATATGTACATAAACTATAGAATTTCTATAGTAGAATTTATTAAATTATACTTAGATAGAAAATGTATTAGAAAGGAACTGTTGAAATATAATTAAATCGAAATTATCGAAAATATAATAATAATAATAACTATTAAATAAAATAATTTTCTGATAATAAAAATGTTCCATGTGATGGCAGCCTATAGTAATCCATGAGATCGGCTAATTGGAAATAACATAATTTAATTAACTATACTTCTCATGCCGAATCTATACTTTTAAAAAAGAATGCACAATATTCTATGAAATGTAAAAGCGACTTCATTTACAAAGTTACAAACGAAAATGATATAAAAATATAAGTAATTAATTTACATCCATAATAGTACTACCCAATTACTGCCTGCAATTCAAGGTCTGTAGAATTGTCAGTGTAAAAAAAGCTATTCAGCTGATGCATGCGAAGCGCGTTTCTACAATAGGACTTATCTAAAGTGAAATTTAATTTTCATTTTATAGACTATTCAATTTGCTATCTCTAGCTTATTTGATGAGAAATTCTTTTAGTTATCTTGACTGCTGTGGTGGAAACAAAATTTTACTTTAAAAATTTTTAAAACAATATTAAATTGTACTTTTGTTTATTTTAATTTACTTTGTTCGATTTTGGCCCAAATTTGGGTATATGTATATACACTTAAATGTGTTAAATTCTTTTAGAACATTTTCGAAATTTTCAAAGAGGAGATAGTTAAGAAAAAGATAAAATTAAAGTATATAAAGACAAAATTAAAAAGATAAAAAAAGACAAAATTGAATTTCTTTTTCGAAAATGTCAAAAATGTTCTAAAAGAATTAATATAGTTTAAATTAAAAATAAACGTTGTGCATCGTACTGGAGATTAGAAGAGAAGAGTACATTTAAATCTATTAAATCTGTCATAAATTCAATTTTTAAAAAAAGGATTTCAGTAGTTTTTTCAACGAGCGTATGCACATGTGTATGCATGTATACCGCGGTAACATGGCACAAGTAGCTCCAATGTGGTTGAAGAGCTTTATCATTGATAAGCTCCGCCCTCCGACCAATGAGATATCGCTGAAAAAGGGAGAACGATAAAACATTACCTACCCGGTCAGCATCAGGAAATTTAATAAAGATTTTTCTGAATTCTTAAAGGATTCTTTAAAATACAATTTAAAACTTTTATTATTTTTAAATTTAAATAATTTACTTAAAAAATTATTATAAATTTATTGGAACGCACTGGATGTGAATAAATAAAACGCCGCCTCGTCTATTAGTTTATTTAAAACTTGTATTAGATCTCTACTTGCTTAAATCGGTAATCTTATAATGGCTATATAATGCGTTAAAACTGCGTTAAGAACCTCATCTATTTTATATTCTATTTTGTAAAAGAACTTTATATTGTCCGTATATTTTCAAATCAATAAAATAAATAAAATACAATAAATAAATCCTAGACCTTAATTACAGTCTCGTCGTTAAAGAGATACATGATGCGTATAACTCTTTTAGGATCACTAACGCTTTGTAATAATTAATTTAATTCATGCATTAGTAAAGAATTAAAAAAATTATTTTTGTTCCAAATTTCAAATGTAATTTATTTCAAATTAAAATGTTAAAAAAAAATAAAAAACAAAATTGTATAATTGGGATTGCCTTTTTGAAAATTAAAAATAATATTTTTAATAATAATGGATGTGCGATCGTCAATGAAAAATCTTGACTCTTAGAAGACGTATGTACCGTATGAAAAATAGCGCTCATACATTTCAAAATATATCTAAACCATTTTACGAGAGAATGAGCAATTTTAAATGAAGACGCGTTCGAGATCGAGCAAGTGTTGGAAGCACATGGTCCGAAATGAATTTCAGAAGAGACAAAATAAAACAGGAGACAGAAATGTAGAATAGAACAGTGAATTCTTTGACTTGGCACCTAATGCCGAATAGGAAAATTTTACCAGAAATATAATGCGCTTAATCCGTGACTCAATCGCATAAGTCGCGTCTCGGGATTGAACTTTATACGATGCTATCGAAATAATTTGTAAAGCCACTTTATGTAATGCACTCTAAAATTATTTATTTTTGCTCGTATTTTTAAGTAAGTATCGAGTAAAAATTGGCATGTATTGATTTAAAATTAGTTCACTTAAAATTGGCATTTTTTAATTAATTAAGAAATTTTAACGGAAATAATTGACTTTTATCTCTTATCGTTGCTTCTATATATAAATAATTTTTGGTAAAAAAATTTTACAAAAAAAAAGATCGTATATTTGTGCATGTCTTTTAGTAAGAAATTTTTGCGCATATAGCCCTGCAATTATAATTTACTAAAATTTCACAGAAATTTGTTAATAAAATCGTAGCGTTATCTTGATTATTTTTATAAATATTACCTATTACCCGCGTCTTATAAAAAGAATGTTTATAATAAGTATTTACAAAACACTTATAACGCGGATGTTAAAATCCAAAAGGGAATTCGATAATATCTAAATCGTACTTTCAAATAAATATATTATTTAAAAAAAAAAAAGAAACTTATTCCAAATGTAAAAATATGATCTTATACGAGATCTCAATCATTTAACACGTGAGGTTTCTAAAGACAGACAATCTAGATTTTGACATATGATACATACCGATATATCGCAATGTATAGCTAATCAAGATGGTACGACTTTGCCAGGGGTTTAGCACAGGTTTACATGATGGAGTAAACAATTTTTTTGTAAAATACTTTTTACTGAACAATTATTTTTACCTAAAAATTTAAGTAAGTTTGTCGAGATTTTACAGTAATTATTTTGACTTTTATCGATAAAAAAATTATTCATTTTATCTACAAAACGAGAGCGAAAATAATTACTATTATTCCTCAGCAAACTTACGTTTAAATTTTAGGCAAAAAATGTTATTTGCTCCGTATATAAGCCTGCGTTAATTCCCGGAAAAGCCGCGCATCTTCGTTATAGCTATATATATCACGATATCTATACGTATCCAGAGGGTTATAGCTATAACTACAAATGTCAAATCCCAATAACATCGAATCTCGCTCGAGTCACTTATGAAAAAAGATGTCGTTAAAATAACGACCAACTGATATTCGTCGCCTGCCCGTTATACTATACTACCACTTTTTTTCCCCCAGATCCGATCGGCGCGCGCGCGCGCGGCTCGTTCGTCTTCATCGGCCCGCCCCGGCCGCCACCGTCGCCACGCGCGCGCCCGACCTTGCGGCTATCCTTGCGACTATTTTCGCCTAAGGCGTTTCAACATGATAGATGAGAGTTTTCAGAGTTTCCAAGACGTCGCGCATTTATGCGGCGCTCGGTGCCAAAGTCTCGCGGGCCGCGCCATTGGGGCTCCGCTCGGCGGCGTCACTATACGGACCCGACGAATAATTTAGGATCGCAGACAATGGCTCCGTCGCCGCGGCCGCCTCCTCCCACCTCGCCAGGTGAATCCTGGCCTGCCGTGCACACTCGTCGTCGTCGCTGGCAGAAGAAGCCTGCGGGCGGCTTTTGTTGTATACATCACCCGCAGCCCCACGTGCGACGCTCGCCGCACGCGCGTCAAGCGACCGCGACGCGTGACGTAATTTCGACGCGAGGCATTTTGACTTTCGCTCGTTTAAGGAGTCAAAGCGGCGAGCGCCGATTCCCGGGGGTTCGATGCCGATATCGTCGCGTTGACGTCAACGCGACCGGCTTATTGAGCCACAATATTTCGTGAGAAAATATTCGCCGGGAATTTCTGGCTGTTTGTTAAAAATTCGCTCGCGAGTACCTTGGCGAGTACACTATATACGTACATTTATTTGTGTATTTATGCGGCTCAGGCGGTCTTCCAAGCTAAACAGTATTCGATGAAAATGTCAATGTTTGTGTCATCGAAGCAGGTGACCATATACTTGACCGCACGTAATTTCGTATATAAGTTCGAGTTCGAGATTTTTTTTTTCGTAGAAATAGATAGCAACGTCTTTTATGTTGTACATACATAATTAATTTGCTAATTACTTGTAGTACAATTTTCTGGCATCGATAAGTTGACAGTGAGAAATTTTGAAAAGCTCTTCATTTTTAATCGTAAGTCTGAAGCTTTTAGGGTAGTCTATTTGCAGGTGCTAATTTAAATCCCTAATTCTCTGTGTCTCAGTCAGTGCTTAATTAATAATTAGTAAATTAAAGATACAGTAATTTATTTTATTCGAGATTTTATGTAGACATCCAAAATTATTTAAATGACTGTTTGGGGATAAAAAGATAGGCACAATAAGATAGTGGATAAAGAGGGATATATAGCAGTAATATACAGGTTATCAATAATTATAACAGATTTCATTTTAGTTGCAAAGAGCTGCACCTACATTTTTTTTAAAAAAGACGACATGTAAAAATACAGTTCTATTTTACGATGAAGCTGATTCTTGGAAAAGTGTACATTTGACGTAGGTGTGAAATGAGCTCCTAGAGTGATGCTTAATGTTTTAATATTTTACAGTATGATGATTTATTCCTATTTTAATATTTTTCTGCGTAAAAAGTGTACACGGTAGGATTCACTATGAATAAAATCGCACTTATCCTTTTATAAAAAATCTAGGTTTTTATAAAAATAAAATCTTATTTTAATTGGATAGAGGACAATAAGGAAGAAAAAAATCGCTAGCTGTGTCTTTTTTTAAAGTTAGAAGTCCAGTAGCGGTTGGCTCTTTTATACACAATTTCCAACATTCTAATACCTCACCGAAAAATCAGATTGCAACATAAACGATGATAAAAACGATAAAAACAATATAAGAGTAAAGCTGCGAAGATATATATTATTGTATTACATATACTTATATAGATATGTAATAAAGTACTCCTTATAAAACAAGTTCTGCATAAATATTAATAAACAAGTTCTGCACAATTTAATACAGAGTTTGCGTACAATTTATTCAGTTTTTTGTTTTCATAAACTCTGCAGAAAATCCACACTAAAGTTTCTAGTAGATTTTCTGTAGAATTTATGTTATACAATCTCGACAAAAAATTTCCGTGCACTTTTGCAGAAATTGTGAAAACAATGGTTCTTTATAAAATTGATGCAAAATTTGTTCTATAAAGGGAGTTTAAGGGGGATTTAAATCGATTTTCATTGTTAGATCCACATCAATTTCACGTATCGCAGAATTTATTGGAAGTGCAACTTAATTAGCGAAGGTGTCAATTACTCGAATCTAATGTCCGCGACGTGCTATTGTCTCGTCAGAATGCACTAGTCTCAATATTTAAGAAGCCGCGTGCACTTCCGACAAGTCTAGCGGGGAGATTCGAACGCGGAACGGGCGATTCACAATCGCACGCGCATTTTATTTATAATTCTGTAAACAGACGCTGCACCTATGCGCTGCATTATTTATAGAGGGATACCGGCGCAACGAAGGCTGCCGACCGAGAGAAAAACCGCCGGCTTTCAATGAGACGTGGCGAGACTGAGGCACGTGGGACTTTAATTAAGTGAGTCGATTCTCTTACCTCTAGACGCGGACGTGCGTCAGTGGATAAGCGCATCGACGGCTTACCCTCGAGCGATGCACGCGATCGCTTTTCGACGGCAATTTTCATTTTAATTTACGACCTTGGCAATTGCAGGCGCGAGCCTCTTCTCGCTTCCTCGAATTGTTCAATCGATTTTTAAGCTGACTTGTTTTTTGATGGGCTGGGAGAATTGAAACTTCAACGAGAAGGCTGCGCGTCGTACAGTACGCTCTAAATATGAATAAAGTCAAGTTCACTTCGAATATAAGTGAAAATACACTTATTCTATCTATCTAAATATGAAAGAGTGAAATTCAATTTGAAAGAGTGAATACTCTTCTCAATAAGTGGACGACTTATAAGTCGACTGATAAGTCTTCCACATATCGAATAAGTGTATCACATGTACTAAGTGTATATTCAGTTATTAAAAGTAAATTTCACTTATTGATATTTAGTGAGTAGACCGAAAAAATACAATCAAATCGATTGAGGCGAAAAAAGTACTAACTCGGAAGTTGGTATAAAAAAGTAGAATTACTCAGCGATGTGGGTTTCAAAAGGGAATTTTATAACATAAAGAGTAGTTTAAAGAAATGAGTTACATCTTTTGAAATTGCTTCTGAGTTAGAAGCCTTTTTGGAACTATCCTCGAGTATACCGATTTTCAAGTTAATTAAATGTTTGTCGCTACAATCATCGGTACCAAACTAAATTCCTTCTGGATACATGTGGAATAAAGCAACAACTATCGTTATTTCGAGTGAAAATTCTATATTATTATTATTATTATATCTATGTTTTTAATTCTGTCGAAAATTTAAGTAAACGGGACAGTACAAAAGGAAATTGATAGAAAAATCGTCGGAACTGCGCGACGGACCCTTCGTTATATATACCATTGACCGATACATCATAATCAACTGATTTTTGAACTACAAAATATTTAACAAGGTCTAGCCTCTTTTTTACGACAGCGCTTGAGGGAGATCTTTCTTGACCCTGCGAAAACTTCCGGATTTTTCGATTGCTTTGGCAGATACACGTACATTAATCATTTTTCGACATTGCACGCTTAAAAGATGTTGCGTGTTAAATCTATCCGTGCTGAGGAAAAAAAAAACTAATATTTTTTTATTTGACTGAATTTTTTTCCTAAAATTATTTCACATATTTGAAATTCCCGATGTGGGGAACACGCGGGAAATCATCTCTTTAGATTGGAAATTTTTGAAAAATGATGTATCCGTACAATTACTTCGCTGTAATTATAAAATAATAAATTAACAATATGTATTTCCATTCTATGTTTGAAGATATCGAATTAGCAGATTTCTTTTAATCGTATTTTACATATTTGTAACCATTTTACCGAATGTCTGACTAAACTCGACCTGTAACTACTGGCGGTTGGTATGAATCCCGTAGACGAAATTCGCCCCGAAAAATTTCCTTGAGACTTTCGCTTTTCTCATGTCGAAAAATCTCGCAAATAAAATTAAAATTTGTTTTTATAAAAAAAAACGTCAATGCGCCTAATAAAAATTGTTTGTTTGCCTATGCAGAAAATATTCAGGAGTTATACAGAAGTAATACCAGCAGAATCGATTGATCCTCGTACAGTTTTGACTGTTACCCCCTACCAATAAATCAGTCGTCGATCGTGGGTAATAACAACAGTCTTCAGAACAAGCAACTTCTCGTGGCAGAGAAAAATAATATAAGGAGGAGAAGAAAGCTCACAAGATGCGGAAAAACGAAGAAATACGGAGAAAAACGATGGAGCACCCAGGGAGATGTCCGACTATATTTGGGACGTTGAGCCGCGCTTACTTGGCTCTTCTGGCCCACTTGGCTTGTGATTAGGAGCCCACTAGTATTTTTAGTCGGCTATCGTCTGCGCGCTGTGCGTCCCTCTCTCTCTCTCTCTCTCTCTCTCTCTCTCTCTCTCTCTCTCCCTCTCTCGCTTTTTTTTTGTACTTTCCATAAATCTTGGTATATATTATAGATCTTTTGGTTTATTATTGAAACATCCATCTTATTGGTTGTGATAATTAAATAAGGCAACGAAATTGATTATTATTTTTCAGATTTTAGTTTTGAATAACATCACAATAATCGGTCAAGTATTTATTTTATTAATAAATGATGTAAAATTATGTGAAATATTTTGAAAATTCAATCAAGAACAAACTGTAAATCGATTCGATAAATTTTCAAACGCGTTCAAACGTTTCCGTAGAACTTCGTTCCGGGGGGCGTTAACTTCTTAAAGTAACGAAGTGATATATGCGCATATTATATACTTCAACTTAAGGGGGGTTTATACCTAAAAATTTTTTTTTGAAAAAAAATTTGAAACTTAAAAATTATAATAAAATTTATATTTTCTATTAAATATTCTAGAAATATGTTATATTCCTGACAAAATGAGCCCAG
>JAWWEN010000009.1:2346519-2357239 GCA_035582955.1 Sycophila texana
ATATTAACAATTTTTATTGCCGTTTATTCTAATTTAGTCGATCGCTAACATTGATATTTTTCATAAAATAAAAAAATATCTTTTGATGCCAATGCCTGCTTTTAGCACATACTTTAGCAGCTTTTTTTATAACTGAATACGAAATTCCTCTGTGTTTATCCATGTAGCCCCCTCAAATAGAACGAAAGACTATGTCTGCGCTGCAAACGAATCATTGTAATCGTAATGTATTTTGTTTCTTTTTTTTTTCTTTTTCTTTTAATTGAAATAACCATAACTATTTTGCGACCGTTTTTTATGCGAGTTTCGAACAGCGAATTACCGAAATGCTTTCAATAAGAGAGAGTCGACTGAGCGCAAAAGCTAAATTTTTTCATCGAATGAAAAAGGTCAAGATTCAAGCAACTAAACCGATTTCGCAGTTAACATCACGGCCATTCGATCGTTTCAACGTATAGTTCATTTTTGACTTTGCAATAGAACGATTGAGTTCCCGTATACCTTTTTTAAATTTTTTCACAATATATAAATTAATGTACGTTATTTTAAAGCTATATCTTTTCAACAAAATGAGAGATTATAAAAGAAATAAAAGTTTAGTTGAATGAATCGCTACATGACTTGACCAAAAAAAACTAGATCGAAAGGAACATGTTCGAAGTGCAGAGAAAAGGAAAATTAGCCAGTATACAAGATTCGTATACCCGTTGATTAAAGTAAAGGCCTGCCGCTGTTTTTTAAGTGTAAGTACTTGACCCCGCTTGCGGTGTGCGTGTACGACATTATTATATCCTTCTGTGTGTGTTTGTATGTTTTATCCTTCCACTACCCTTTTTTAACCGCCAGTCGATTTTAACTTTTGATTACTTTTTACTACCTTTGAGTCGGTACGATTTGTTCGACCATAGCCTACATTTTCTCGGACTTAACCAACGAGCGCGGGCCCACATGTAATCCAGAGAAATCGCCGATCGGTAATCGAATCGGCAAAGTAACGAAAAGCGAAGGAGAATCGCGGTGGAGCGTGCCATCGACGAGCGAAAAAAAAAATGTCAAAAAAAAAAAAGAAAAAATCTAGAAAAGGGTTTTTGATGAGAGTTTAACGAGTTAACGGAGATGAAATAAAAACAAAAAAAAAAAAAAGAATTATGGTCGCGCGCCAGCGGTGAACGCGACCGACTTGTTCGTCAGTGTTTCGTGGGCCCTCGCGGCGTCGTGCATTGATATAAATATTATAAATATATATAAATATTAATTATTGTATATGATATAATTTATTTGATGAAGAAACGATTTAACGGGGCGATGGGACGCGCGGCCTTCGCTTCTCGACTCGAGCTTTGCACGCGGAATCAGGCGCTCTCCAGGACTCGCCAGGATCATTTTCTTTGTACCGTCGCTCTCGGAATTTTGTATAACTTTTGGGGTGACGATTCTCCAATTTTAATCTTTTCTTTTTTTTTTTTTTTTTTTTTTTTTTTTTTTTTTTTTTTGTTAAATTGATCAATCCCGCGGAGTTCCTGCACGAAATTGTGAACTGCGGCGGTCCAGTTTTTTCTTGCGCGATATACGCAAACAAGCTTAGTCGTCGACAAAATTTTTGAGGTAAATGACTGATAAGTTTTTCACTTTGTGATATCATATTGCAACGCAGGACATATCTACATACTTAGCTTACGTACTTTATATAAAGTTTCTTTTACTTCGAAGTCGCCGTAGAAGTAGATTTGGCTTTGTACGCGGTCATTAAAATAACAAGGGTGATATATCTCGAATAAAAGAAAAATAAATAAATAAAAAAAATTGCAAAGTACAAAATTCAACGGATACGCGAGCATACTTAAAAGAAAACCTCCATCCACCACCGAAGGGGCGGGAGAATCCTCGAATCCTGGGCTGAGAGGCACGTAAAAGAAAAAAAAAATTAATTAAGCGCGCCCGCGTCACTAATAGTTTCTACTTTTAATATTAATCAAATGTATCTTAACTCAGTGTAGATCGTGCGACCGTCGAGTTAGATTTCGCCGCTCGCGAATTTCGGGGGGCAGTAAAGCTAACGCGACGTCACTCTTTACTATACGCCCCCCCCCCCTTTACTGACCCACATTTCTCGTGAGAGGAAAAAAAAATGTTTTTTTTTTTTTTTTAGTTGTAACAATTAAGTGTCTGATTTATCTCGCGTGAATATTAATCGATACTACGCACTGTTGAAAAAAAGATAAACGAACGTTTGACTTATGTGTGCGGATTTGCGTGGCGATGTGCATATACGTTTGCCAGGACTCGGCTGTTTTTTTTTTTTTTTTTTTTCAACGATGTCTCGTGCGAGATATATAACAAGTAAAAGGTTACACGTGCACGTCGCGATAACTGCGATGACTATAGATTTAAAGAAAAAATAAGTGAGAGAGGGATCAAGTGCAGTTAAGCGACTATACTTGTTATATTAATGATAAAGTGAGAAAAATATAGGGAAATGAAAGGAACGCGTATGTCGCTAATATCTATTTTTTTTTTAATTTTTTCTTTTTTTTCGATCAGCAATCGGCCTATACTAATATTATAGACAGTTATATTAAAATGGAATGACGCGTTATATACATACTGGAATCCACTGTGCAAGTCCGAAAAACGAGGGGCGTTATTAAAATGAAATATTTTTGCTCGCTGCTAAAGCATCGCGTCGTCGGTTATTGAAATGTAACTATTATTTGCATGTTAAAAGAGGTTTTCCGGGAAAAAAAGCCTGAAAGGTTCAATCGACAATTTACTTGAGGTACGCACACCGAAATGGATTCGTTGGCTTCACTCATTAGAATTGTATGACTTCTGAAGCTAACTAATTATTTCTGTGACGCATTTGCGAGCTTAAATATTTTTCTACAATTAAATGACGCAATAGAGAAAAGTTAAAGAAAAAGTCAAAGGTGAGTTGTGCGCTTGCTTAATTCGACTAGCTTTTAGCAGAATTGAGTTTTCCTTGCTAATCAAAATTCTTTGGCAAAATAGAGTAGTAGGAACTCGCCTCGAGCGATCGACATGCCAATAGATTCCATTACGTATACTGATTTTTGTTGTATATGCGTGTGTACGATTTTACTTATGTCCCTTTAAGTGTGTTTTCTTTGTCATTGTCCCTCGTCCGACCCTTCATGATTTTCCTCCAGGAACCAAATTCTCTCGATTATATCCATTATTGTCTCCTGCGTGACCTTTTCTATTATGACTGTCCACCATTGTTAAATTATACGACTATTAAAATGCAAAAGAAATGTAAGGAAATAGAACTAAAAGAAAAGTGCAAAGGGATAAAAAAAAAAAATTACGATATAAAGTTCAACGACTCTTTAAATGAAGGATTTTTACTGTTTGAATTAATCGTAATTAACTGCCGATATCTTAATGTAGATATTACGAGATGAATTGTACAGATCTACTCGTATCCTTTATAACTTATTGGGTATCGGACAATAAAGTTTCTTTAGTACACGTTCATTTTTTTTCATCTGTTAATAAGACATCTATCTATTTTTACTTATAAAACTTTATTTACACTCTGCCAAATGGGGCTATGTGAATTTTCATTTACTAAGATCAGTTTTACTTTTAATTTTGCAACGAGTTTTTATTTTCTTTGAATTTTTATTGGAAAAAAAAATTGATAAAAAAAAAGAAAACAATTTTGGAAATTATACAATAATCACCAGTGACATCAAATCCTCTGTGCATGATGGTCCTTTGAAAAGTAGTCAACGCATCTGAGTGTATCATCACCCAGGATCCGGAATGAAAAAAAAATACATCAAATAAAACAGTGTTATCCTCAGCTCAAGACACTTTATGTGTATCCTCATCTACTCTGGATCTCAAAAGCTCTTTTTCTCTTACCTAATTCTTGCCTGCTGAGTGGTTTTAAAACAAAAAAATAATAATCAATACTCAACACTCACGTGGAACCTGGACCGGCGAATATAACTTTTCTCATTCAAAAGGTACAGTATTTCCTATTCACGTTCACTACTTACACGCTAAATCCGCTAGAGTTACATAGAATTAAATTTGATTCTATTGAAGTCAAATGTTCACTCGAAGTTTATAGATTGAAATTAACTCTTCGATCAGAGTAAAATAGATTAATTTTTTCATTCAAATTTAGAGTGAAAGGATAAACCATAAATACCTAAAAAATCCTACTTTATCAGAGTGAAATTAAGTCATTCTACTCGTGTAAATTGATTATTTCACTCCACTAAAGTAAATTTCCAATTTAACTCTTATGAATGAGTGAACTCTAGAATGACTCTAAAAAAAAGACTGAAATATTACTCTAGCCGTTTTAGCGCGTAGGATGCCAGTAGCTCTTTAAGATAAAATGCCAGTTGAAACTAAACTGAAACACCACATCCAGTTAATGCGAAATGCAAGTAAATAATAATTATTGTAGATTTATGAAAAATAAATCTCAAAGGCCTGCTCATCCGAACGTAATGATAAATTTTAAATCCTGATCATGTTGTATACATCATATTCATCACAATCATCACTTTAGTATGAAAAAGAACGAGGCTATAAATTTTCAACTCGATTAAAAAATTTAACGACATAGAGAGAAGAACTTTATAATATTTGCTACGCAACGCATCGGTCTTCTGCT
This sequence comes from Sycophila texana, assembly GCA_035582955.1. Taxonomy (NCBI): domain Eukaryota; kingdom Metazoa; phylum Arthropoda; class Insecta; order Hymenoptera; family Eurytomidae; genus Sycophila; species Sycophila texana. The sequence goes on from JAWWEN010000009.1 coordinate 2,351,174, forward strand.
GCTTAAGAATATATACATTTTAAAACACCAGACGTGTTGTATTAGTGCTACAGTTGATCTCCTTTTTCTTGGATACCTCATGCGACTTTAGATCGAACAATTTGATTGGTCGAGGCTTTTTTACCAGCTTTGCGAATTTTTCCATGAAAAATCAATGAATAATCTCGATATTATAGTGCAACTGACAGCGATTTTACCACTTAGTAATGTGAATAATGCCGCTGCTTCAAAACTAACTCTCTTTTTATACTTTTTTCTTTAATCGCTTTACTGTTTTTTAATTGCTTATTTATTCCGACGCATTTTTAATTTCTTTTTATTATTCGATTCAATTATGGTTAATTCTTAATCGATTTAAATAAAATTTTTAATTATTGCACCTTTATTAATAACTTTATAGGGTTTATTTATATAAAATACAGAAAAATCTAACAACATTCAATTTTTTGACGCTCGGCATCATCGTAGACGTTTTGAGTATTCATTGAATCTCAATGAGGAAAAGTTCAAAAATAAAAAAAGGTTCTTTAAAGCGTCAAAGAGTTAATATTACGTAAATTAAAATGGTACTTAGAGTACTACAAAAAAATTATTACAAAAAAGAAACACGTCAGATGTTCCACGAAATTTTTCTGTATTTTACGAAAATTCGCAGAATTGCCGACATTATCTCGCACTAAAATAAAACAGGCGCCCAAAAAGTTCAGTTCCCGATCAACTTTCCCGCCGAAACCAAAAATCCGAGAAGCTCCGAAGCCCCGTATGTCCTCACCACTCTCTAAATCTGAATTAGTGAAATTTCATGTATATAATAGTACCTAATGAAACGATCTTATAAACACCGATAAAATCTCTTAGAGTCTAAGATATGCGGTTTCTGCATCCTTCTTATAACGTTTTATAAGATCGTTTAAATTTACAATCACTTGATGTAATAATACACTGTTCAATTAGTATGGCATACTTAATTTTCACTGAGAATATGCGACTATTCTCATAAAGATTAGTTCACATAGAAATCGCAGAATTTTCACTAATTCAGATTTAAAGAGCACTCCAGTAGAAAATAGCCATATGCAATCCACATGAATCCGAATAGATTCCGCGTAGAATCCAGTCCAGCCATATGGATATTTTCAACTGGGACCGCATGTCCTCCGATCGCCCCAAAAATCTCCTGCCCGACCGAAGGAGTCTGAACTCCGGAGCCTCGCACTTCGCCAGCGCGCTTTGCAGCTATAATAAACGCGCGCACCGCCGTTTTCCAGCTTTTGCCGAGCGGCCGCAACGACTAACGACGACTGATCCGCCTGGAGCGCAGCTTGCACCTTTTCTCTCTCTCTCTCAAGGGGGACGCAGCCAAGCCGTACGAACGACAAAAAAAAAATATGAACACGGGGAACCCCGTCTGCTTCTCTTCTTGCAGTGTCGCCGACGGTGAAGCCGACGCAGTAAGCCGCGCGCGCCCGGACGGCAGCCTATCGGAGAGGGCAGAGAGCGAGCGAATCGGCCCGATCACCAGCTATAATCTCTGAGAAACCAAAAATAAAAAAATCAAACAAACCCAAAGCAAAAGAAACCAAAAACGAATCGAGAGTAACGAGAGGGAGACGAGAGAGAAAGAGTGAGAGAGAGAGATAGAGAGAGATAGCACACTCGCCGGACACGCACAGAGCGGGAGTACCATATTATAGGCGAGGACAGCGGGCCGCTCCCGGCCTCCTGTGCGTGTCCGTGGGGATGCGAGTTTCGAGCGGAGTCCGGGAGCCTGCAGACGAGTGTGCGGATCGTTGCGCGCCGAGGCGGACCACCGGGAGGCCGGCCCGGCCCACGGAGAGGACGATCCAGCGCGAGCCGGGACAGTCCAGCCCGACGACGAACCCTCCCCTACCCACCCCCCCGCCCGCACCTTACTTTTTTCTCCCGAACGCAGCAGATTTGATATCGCGAGGGACGGCTTCGATATGAATTAAAAAAAATTCAAAAAAAAAAAAAAGTTCGAGCTCGCTCCCGCGGCTGCCCCTCGCTCGGGAGGAAATCGAGGACATCCTCGTCGCTCGGCGGCTCCCTCAGAGCGAGGTCGACCCAAGACGTTCGGGGAGAAAAGGCCTCATTGACTATTATTAATTGTTAATTTTAAATTAATTACTTATTATGTTTCGTTTGACATCGCAATGTCTTCAATTGTGAACAAATTCTTTTTTTTTTTTTTTTTTTTTGATAGTACATAAGAGGATAAGAATAAAGCACTAAAGTAGAAAAAAAGCGATCGCCGCCGCGTCGCGCTTCCTTTCGCCTCGCGAGGTCGGGGCGGACGCGAGGACGAACGGCGCGATTCGATAAAATTACCGAAGAGATGTCGTTCAAAGGACGAATGTACGCTTTTTGGTCTACATTCTTCTTTGCACTGAAAATTGAAAAAAAATTAATTTAAAAAAAAAATACACATAAAACTGGAGAGCTAAGTTGTGAGAACATCTGGTAACGCGATTGTAAACATCCGAAAATGATTTTTTTTTTTACAAAAAAAAAAAATATAAAAGATCCTGTACAAAAGACACAAAACGAAAATACAGAGAGAAAGAGGAAACTGTCAGTCTTGTTTCTGTAAACCCCTTCAGTGAGGCCTTTTACCGTTTTTCAAATGCTCACCTTTTCTTTATTTACTGCACATTATAAATAATCTTCATCGTCTGCGTTTCCTTATTTGCGCCGAGATAAAGAGACTTTCGTCCGTCAAATATTTCACATGGCGACTCGACGCAAACGCAAAGCTTATAAGCCGCGAAAAAGGAAACGCGACAGTCTCTTTATCTCGAGTTAAAAAAAAAAAAAAAGAAATTTCAAGAAAATTTAATTCGTTGCCGATCTAAGCAAAAGTGCGCTCGAGTACCAGCCCAGAAGGAGCAGCAGTGTCGAGGCGCAGCGGATTCCACTTCAGCGACATCGACGGATCCAGCTTTCTTTATTCCACCTTCTCGATGTGCTTTCGACTCTGTAGCCACGCATCCTCCCCTTATAGACTGTCCCAGGCAAAGTAGACGCGTGCCTTTGGCTTCGTCCCTTCCAGACGAAGCCACCCCCTGGTTTTCTCTAAGCTCTGACGTTCCTCGTAATTGTTGTTGCAGTGAGCGACGAGGTGACTCAATGGACCTAAAAGCCAAGCGACGCCAACATACTCACGAAAAAAATCCGCGCCAAGATTGAAGAAGAGAGACGTTTGTTTGTTCTTTTTTTTTTTTTTTTTTTTTTTTTTTTTTTTAAAAAAAAAGAGGAGAAATTCGATAGGATTGACGCGCAGAGCGTCAAAAGAGAAAGAGAGAGAATTAGAATAAAAGTGACTAAGTAATACTACTTCTACTACTACTACTACTACTACTACTACTACTACTACTACTACTACTACTACTACTACTACTACTACTGCAACTGCAACTGCTAATGACGTCCTGCTGCTTGAACAGCGAAACACACTACCACTTGGCCGTCAGGGATTTTTCTTAACAAGAGAAAAAGTGTATATTAAAAATTTAATAACAAGTTCGTAGCTGTTAATTCTTCACCGACACACTTTTTAGGGTAGACATTGTTTTTCTAAATTTTTTTTTTTTTCAAAGCTCACTATACGCGAATTCACCTTTGGGTATAAGCCGCGAGTATATTATTATAGTCTATATATTATAGTATATTATAGGCTGCTGCCCGATAAAACTAAACAAACTCGACTACGCGCGGTTCGTAGAAAATTTAATTGAAAACAATTTTCCAGACTAACATTAATTCACGTTAAATACTCTGTACACTGTTCTTCGATGACATTTTTGTTTACACTTACTAAAAAGTATGTCGCCTGCAGAGCGATCTTATCCAACCTAATCTCAAATTAACTCTACATTGCCTCACCGCATGATCTAAATTTTTGTCTTTCAAAGTTATTTTTGATCGTCGGATCGGTTCTACATAATATTTTTTATATTTTTGTCCCGACCCCTCTTGGCTCTCTCTTTTTCTTTTGTTTTAGAGACGACGAACGGATTTTTTTTTTTTTTAATACGATAGCTAATTCCTACTCTGACGTAGCGATCTCTCCAAATTCAATCTCTTTATATATGAATTTCATACCCTCTGTTTCTTCTTGGCCTTTTTTTCAACTACTGCCTACTTCATCACATATATATATATATATATATATATTTCTCTCGATGATATTTTCGGTCTCTCGCTACAAAAAAAAAAAATGTTACACTTGAGAATGACGAATAAAGTGCAAGGCGAGTTTTTTTCACGATCTTAAAACTTTTTTTCTTTTCTTTCCCCTGTTACTTTATTTTCTTCGTTCTACTTCCATCCTACCCTTGCCACCAAGTTTTGATCGTTCGGTAAAAGAAAAAAAAAATCGCGCGCAGACATCAAACGAATATTAAGAGCTTTTTTATGCAATTTCCTATCGCAACGTCGTACTTAAAGAAAATTTTAATAAAAATTTACAAAGGCAAATAAGGGTATAATAAAAAAATTATTTAAAAATATATACAATTTTCGTGTAAAGGCGAGTGACTTTTGTACCGATTTGAAGTCTGTGCGAGATTGTTCAAAGTTAGAAAAAAAAACGGTAAACATAATTTATTGTAGTAAATAATAAAAAAGTATAATTATAATTATAGTAATAAATAAAAGAAAATAAGGTAATAATTATAAATAATTCTAAATAATGAACAGAGCTTCTTTATAGGAAGCTGCTATATCGAAGTTCGAATGGATAATAAAAATAGAAATCTATAAATTACTTACGTGTAAATTCTAGAATCGAGTTTGTATTTTATTGAAAGTTAAAAAAACGAAGGTAAAGTATATATATATACTGTACAAGAAACAGATCTAATTATAACTCTATTGAAATTGTTACTATTATTGATATCTTTTGACTATTATAATTACATTGTAAATAAATAAGTTTTGTGATTGCATAGTGAAAGGGAGAAAACTATGAAAATACATGAATGATATATATTTTTTTAGAAATACGAAAGCCAATGAAGCGCGATGTTTTTTCAATTCGTGGGCGCGTTGTAATCATTAATCGAAATGTCATGCGTAAAATTTCTTTATTTCTTTAAATTTTGAATATTTCATTTCGTATTATTTTCAGCTGCTATATATCTCTCAAATAAATGGGATTTTTTTTAAATTCAGTTCAAGCTAACGCACTTGATTATGCGAATTTTCTTTCTTTCAATTAATTACTATAGATTATAAAAGGGACTTTTTTTTCTTTTTTTGATTGCTAGATAAAGGGTTTGAAATTGTGAATAGAATTTTTAGATTAAATCAAAAGAAGGTAGAATTTATTTCGTATATTATTAAGAACTACGATGTTAAAAGTTTTAATTTACTATTTTCTGCCAGTTAAAATATTTTATAATGTACGTATTATTAATGTTAATAAATAAAAAAAAATTTAAAGTAATCTGTCTTCTTTCAATGTCCCCATTTAACCTTTGTTTTTAAAATACTTGCATAATTCAATGTACATATATTAAATAAAACTGATTTACGTAAGTTTTGACTGTATGCAAATACGTGCAATTTTCATTTTGTAAAGAATTTCATTTTCAAATATTTTTTATTTAATTTTCCATTATAATTTCAAATAATAAAAGAATCGTGATGATTATTATTAACATTTTTAATAAGAAAAGTTACTTGCTTAGATAAATTCTGCAATATGTTTTACTATACTTAGAATTCCTCACCACCAGTCCACTTGCCGTACAAGAATGTCAACTTTTTACACTCAATTATATACGATAAATACAGGAGGATGTACAATTTTAATCTTTCTAATGGATTATCCTTTTTGACGACCACTATAATAACACAACTTCGGAATTAAAGTTGTTGAATGAGAAAATCTGAAGGTAGCTATATGATATGTCAGATCATTTTGAAAGTTAAGGATGGATTTTTTAAATAGATTTCCACACGTTCAGACATATATGAGCAATTCTACAAAAAATAAGCACTTTTGAGGTCGATCCATGATTAAAAATTTTGGATCAAGCACGC
>JAWWEN010000009.1:2357339-2381417 GCA_035582955.1 Sycophila texana
AAAATTTATTTATTTGTTATTATTTAATTAATTTTTTTATCTGCTTTTCCTTAAGGTGTCCGTCTTGCCCGTCCTTCTCCTACTTGAAATATACTAATTGTTAGGTATTTTTTTTTAATTTTATAAGATAAAAAATCGTTCAATATATATGTTCGGGCAAGTGGAATAGATTGAGACATGGGAGTGGACCAAGGGTAGCTTACGGCCTACATTAGGATGAAAAGGCCTAAAACGCGCGCATGAGACGAAAAAAATATATATTCAAATTTTATAAATAATAATTGTACTACATACTCTATGTAAAAGGGTGTCAAAATTTTACAAAGAAATATTAATTTTACTAATATCTAGCTTTAAGTCATAGATGAATTTCATCAAATTTTTAACTTCTTTTTTTTAATGATTATTCAGTTTTACAATATAACTTTCTAAATTATAATTTAAAAATAACAAAATAATGAATATAACTATGCGGTTTTATAAGGTCAACTTCGGTTAAGCTGTACTTGGCGGAATTTTGAAGATGTATAACTTGTACAAATAATCTATTCAAGAACTATCTGCCAGTTCTTGCCTATTTTACGAAGCGAGTAATAATCAGTTAATAATTCTGCATGTATTATCGGCGTTACACATTGGGATGAAACGGCCTGAAAAAAAGATTTACATAAAAAGATAAATTTATAAGGATTAGACTTATAATTTGAACATGCGCGCGTTTCGAGCTGTTTCATCCCAATGGCCGTTTCTTCCTCTTCAATTTTGTTGTTGTAATGGTTAGAATGTTTTTATTTGTACTCTAATAAGATAATAATAAAATGCACCTTACTATTATTATTATAATTATAATTCTTTAATAATGTTAGCAAAGACTTTAATTATTTTACAAAGATCCCTTTTGATTAATTGTCCTTTAATTTTATATTTGCTATTTCTATATTTATTTTATCTCTGTATATTGTGTAGATTGTGCTTCAAATTGATGATTCAAATAATTAATCCAAAGGTAAATCTATTATTTTTAAAATTAGGCGTATTCTTTTAATATTAGAGGAAAAGCATCAATATAAAAGCAATTAGTTACTTACAATAACATTTTAAATAAAATAATAAACAACTTCTAGATTTGTAAAAATGTTTCTTTTCCTTGTTTTTATGAAAATATAATGTGATATACAGACAAGCGCCTCTAATAGAAAAAGATTTGTTTTTAATGCATTTTAAAATACTCAAAAAGATTTAAAAATTAGTTTGTCCTATACATCTATATAAAAACTTTTTACGTCTTATTTCTCCCAAGCATTTTCCTTTTTTTTTACAAAATTCCACCAAAAGTGCTTATTTTCATCTCGGTGCAAAAATGAAAAATAGCGATTTAAATATTGGTATGTGCGTCAACGAAGATGAACGAGAATATCTCAACTCACTTAATTGTCAGCCTGGCATCAAGTGACAATTTACATGCGAGCTCGGATCATTCCTTCGTTATCTCCTCAGGTACCTACGTGATATTCGCTTACCGCAGTAATCTATAAACAATTGAAATTCCACGTGCATATATTTACTTAAAATTATCAGAATTAATAAACAAATAAAAAAAATTCCACTTTGAAAAGAAGTGTGTCATTATAGAGTATTTACTAACGAGGAAAATATTCAGTTTAAGATTTGAATTGTGAGTGATCATCAAGAAAACGCTACGCAAGATAATCCCGAAGGAGGATCAGTTAATACACGAGGCGTTGATAGACCGCGTTCGCCTGCGCATGCCGCAAAGTAGCAAACAAAGAAAGTCCCAGTAAGCTAAGATAAAGGCATTAAATAATAATCGCTACTAAAACGAAGAAGAAAACAATTTTTTTTTCGTGCCATACTGCTATTGCTTCTCAGGTACAATAACTTTTCTTTTATTTAAGTAAAAGTTTTTATTTATTATTCTTAAAAACCTGCTTCCGAACATTAAAATTCTCATGTATGTACGCATCATATACATCCAATCTATTATGTGCATATAGTACACTTACCTGAATTCAATTCTTTTGAAAGATTTTTTAAATTTTCAAAAAGGAGGTTCGATTTTGTCCTTATACTTTTTCTTTTGCACATTTACGATCTCCAAAAAGGTTTAATAAAAAGATAAAGTAAAGAATAAAAAACCAGTAACAATTTCAAAAATGTTCTAAAACAATTTATTGCAAGTAGTACATCTACTTTAACACGAGTGTTAAAGATCACTAGTCAAATTAATATAAAAGAATCTGGAAATATATAAAAAAAATAAATTTAATACAATATATACAATGATCTTACACACCAACGACCGTTTGGTTTTAGTGTTGGTGAAATTGCAAAATAACACGTCGCGGCGTGATTTCTTATTGATTACAGATTACCGAAGATTACAAAATAAATACAAACGGTGGATATTAAGAGAACGCCAAGAAATTGATTGCATAACTCGCATCGATGCAGTTATTGTAACGCGCGAACGGCGCGAAAGCCAAATTACATACATTCGCACGAAAACTTTAATTGCAGCACGCTCAGGAATAGTTTTTTTCATTTTTTCTTCTCCTTGCAACAAATCATCTTCTCCTATCTCGCGCTATTAGTGTTTCCGCGCCTTTAGACAATCAACGATTTTACGGCGAACTCTCGTCGCGCGAGATAAGATAAATTCTTTTACCAAATGTGAGCCCGCTAATCGATCAGTCTCCTTCATCGACCATTAAGCGGCGCACGAGATTTTGAAAGCCGTCATCTGTCGCAAGAAAAAATAAATATATATTCGGAGCGAATTTATCGTGGGCGCGATTATCGTCGCGGTGAGCTCAGCGCCGCCGAGGACTCCATATCTAATTATTATAAGAGAATCAGTAGGTACGAGTACGAGCCGATCGAGCGACGCGCGAGCGCAAATATAAGAATCGAATCGTGACTTGAAGTGCACTCTTTAAAGTGGCGGTATATACTTCGCGGGTGTTTGCCGCGTCGTCGAGTCAAGTACGGTTTTATAAAAAGAAAAAAAAAAAATTTTTTATTTAATTGACTGAAGTGCGGTGTGAGAAAATATAAAGATTATCGCGCGACGATGAGGCTATTTTTCTGCAGGAAAATGAGGCGTGTCAGTCACGATCTGAGCAAGTCGTGGGAGAGCAACAACGCGCCTCAGCAGGTTTACCGGCGATTTTCGCGCGTGAGGAAGAGAAAGGGGGCCAATGGAGCGACCGAGAATGTCAATTTGGCCCAAGCACCCGTTTATCCGAAAGACGCTAAGTAAGGATCGCGACCTTCGCACCTTTGACATCATAACGTATCGATTGTTTCTGCTGCAAAAAAAAAAAGATTAATCTTTGTGTGATTCATTTATTGCTATTATACCGCCACACCATTTACGGAAAAATTGGATTTAATTTATAGGACTGAACAGAAAAGGTTTTAATAAATCTTCTTTTTTTAGTTTTTTTTAGTTTTTTTTTTATAAAGGATCAGTGCTGTGTTTTCGGTCAATTTATTACAGGATATTAGTATATAAAATTTGCTTAGTAATTTCATTTAAATTATTTTACAATTTTTTTGTAAAACTGTGTTGTATTAAATATCAATTTAGATCAAGTCTTTTAGAGTTATTCAGATAAGTATTTCATAATTTGTAGGTTTTTTGAAATTGTATTTAAGGATTTGGTCTAAAATATAATTTACTCTAAAATAATTTTCTTAGGAATGTGTCAATTAAGTAATTCTTTTAAGTTCTTTTAAATATTTTTTCTACTGCGGCATAAGTATTATATCGTTTGACCATTCGTTGAGTTTTAATATCGACCTAAAAAATGAATGAATAATAATAATATACTTATTTAACTAGCATGTAAAAATATTATTTATTTTATAGTTTGCGTGGCATAAAACTATGACTTTCATTAATTTATAATTTATTCAAATATTTGAATCCTGCGATGTAGACAGAATCATGATCCATCAAATGCAGAAATATTCCGTACGTTTCTAATTAATACAACTTAATGCAGTAACTTCAGATTTAATAAAAACTGATAAAATTTCATTAATTTATTTAGTTTATTTACTTTTACATGTAAGTTCATTAAGAAAAATAAAAGGATCATTTAATTATGTGTAATTAATTTAGATCAAAGTTAAGAATAAAGGAAGCTTTTTGCAAAAATGAATTTCTTCAGAACTTTGACAATGATTACATTGATGCTTTCGTATTGGCTATGTATCCGAAGGATATTCCACCCAATACTCGAATAATTCAAGAGGGAGATCTAGGTATGCAAATATTTTAAAAATTTCTAAGAACTGCACAAAATCTGATCTGATCATGATTTTTTCTTTCTTTCTATCAAACTACAGGCTCTCACCTCTACGTATCTGAAAAAGGAACATTCAGTATTTATCAAGGCTCCGTGTATGCAGGAAGCTTCGGACCTGGCACTGCCTTTGGCGAATTAGCACTTCTATACGATACTCATAGATTAAGATCCGTAGAAGGTAAAACATTTTCAGTGCATTGATCTCATTAATTTATTGATTTTTTAAAAATCTAATAAATATAAACTCTACGTTTGCAGTGAAGGACGGGGGCAGAGTCTGGGTTCTGGAACGAAGTGCGTTTCAAGCAGCTGTGCTCTCCGTCAGTAAACAAAACACAGCTGACGACGTCGAACGGCTACGACGAATAACGATTTTTAAAATGCTGCCCAACCACACTCTTGCTAAAATTAAAAAATTGGTCCAAATCGTGAGAGATTTATCAGCATTAAGCGGAGTGTTTCGTAAATTTTCAGCAAAAATGAGTCAAAACATCTCGATTTTTTTTTTTTTTTTTTTTTTTTGTATAAAAAGTACGCAGTAGTACTTTTATATTCTACGCAGCAATTAGAATAAAATGCATAAAAAGTTAATTTTTTATTTGTATTTCTCAAAGTGTTCGTTGTTGTTCGTGGTGACCAGTAGGCATCAAATTGATTAATCAATTCTATTACATATTTGTACGATGAAAATTAGTAATTTTTTTTTTTTTTTTTTTTTGTAAAAACGCGTCAATTGATTTATTGCATTATTTTCGTACAAAATTTATGAAATTTTACCCTTAAAATGAAATGTATACTTATAATGGAATTCATTAAATTTCTTGTTAATTTTTAAAGGAGTTCTTTCAAGGAAATGAGAGGATAATAACACAAGGCGAAAAAGCAGATAAATTTTTCATTGTAAATGGTGGAAACGTTAAAATCACTAAAAAACAATATATGGGCGAAGAAGAGGTCGCGATCTTAAGGAAGGACAGTTATTTTGGAGAGCAAACTTTTTCCGACACTGAAGAACAAAATTTGTACGAAGTCAGCGCAACTGCAATGGATCCTGGTGTCGAATGCTCCACAATAGAAAGAAAGCGAGTAGAATTTTAGAGTTAAAATATTTTTATTTACTTTATTTATTCGATCCCATTACAAACATAATAAATACGTGTATTACGTATACATGTTTTAATTTAATTCACAGGGCGCTCGTAGATTATTTTGGCAATCTAAATCTAATAAGAAAGGACAAATGGATGTGTGAAATAGTGAATAAATCATTTTCTCGGAATTCGGAGGAAATAAAAATTTATGAAAATGTTAAGTTGACAGACGTCAAAGTAGTGGATACAATAGGAGTGGGTGCATTTGGAAAGGTGGATCTCGTCACGATTTCATTCATTCCGGATAGAAGTTTCGCGAGAAAAAAAATTAAGAAATCGAAGATAACAAAATTTGATTGCGAAGATTACATTTTAAATGAGAAGAAAATTATGCAATATTGTAATTCTCCATTCATATGCAGGTAAACACTTTATGTGTGTTTTTTTATACATTCAACAAATTCCCCGCCTTTTCTGAATAATGCTTACCATATAAAAAATGTGCGGAATTTGCTTCGCACAGTAACTTGAAACTTCCGTTTTTCTTCCTAAAGGCAACAACACCGTTTTTATATATACGATATATGTGATAATATGTCGCCGCCTAATGAAAAAAACTCATTTCGTTTTTTTAATATTAAATTATAAAAAAGAGTACTTTTCATTTTTTTTAACGTAAACTAGCACAATTCAAATCTGCCGCGAAAAAAGCGCCATTAAAACAGTTCCCGCGAAAAAAAGCACATTTAAAAGTCTTTTTTTTGCGAATTAAACACTTTACAAACGAGTTTTTTACGACAAAACAAAATGTGTTTCTTTCTTCTTTTCGCTACTAAATTAAAACGTGCTTTTTTTATCAAGAGCAACAATATTGCAATACTGTTCTGTACAATTTACCAATATTTTTCAGAAATATTTGTGCAGTAACATAAAAACTGTTCTATACGTTATATCACCCTTACGAGAAAGTCCTGCATAAATAAGGCATAGAGATTGAGCAGAAGTTACACAGATTTTTACACAAACTCTGCTGAAGATTTGCACAAAAATGTTCAATAGATTTTTTGCAGATTTTCTGTAAATTATGTAAAAAAAAACTTTAAATTCTGCCATAGATTCTATATAAAATTTATACAGAACTTCTTCATAAAGGCGATTTTAGTAAATCTCTTTTACGAGAAAACTTTCTCTGCATTTTCTTTCTGAAGCTTAATTTTTTCTCTCAAAATGTGCATTAAAGAGTTCAAACGTTAACATTTTTCCAAAGTATTATTTTGGTCGAGAATTTATATTATTTTATTCTCGTTTAGACTTTTAAGTATAATAAAACGAAAAAGGTAAATGTAAACAATTTGCAAAAATGTTTACCCACTGAAAACAAGAATTAATAATTTCAACTAAATATTTCATTAAGGAGTTCCAATTAAATGCTTTCATTGAATTAATTAAATATTTTGTTGATACCATTAAATAAAAAGACTTCGAAGAAATATGTTGTTGAGCCTACAAAATATTTAGATAATTCAATGAAATCATCATTCAATTAGAATTCTCTAATGAAATATTTTGTTGAAACTGCTAATTCTTTTTTTCAGTGCCTATTCGTTAAAGTGATAATTAGGATTCTGTTGCAGATTGTTCCGGACATTCATAGACAGTGCGTACATTTACTTTCTGATGGAAGTTTGTCTCGGCGGTGATCTCTGCACTTACATTGCGAGGAACGGCGCGCTCAGTAATACGTCAGCGAAATTCGTTATGGCATGCACAGTGGAGGCGATCGCTTATCTCCATAGCCACGGAATAGTATACCGGGACCTTAAACCGGATAATATAATGATCGATAATCGCGGTTATCTCAAGCTCGTAAGTATCTATTTTTTCCATAGCTATTTTTACCGCGTGATGAAGTGCTCAGAAAAATGTTAAATTTTGCCAATAGACAAATTATTCCTGTCGTCTTGATTAAACTCATCTTCATCTGGCTTTTTGCTAAGAGTGAAAAATCGCATGAGACATTTTTTTACTAAGGCCAAATATTATTTTTCTTATAATTCTCCTAATTAATTTTCGGACAGGCACATGAGTATAGTGCATAAGTTATTCTTAAGAAAAAACTTAATTTAGTAAAGTGGAGTAATTTTTATATCTGTTCGTACTGACGATCATATTACATAGTGCTAAATATGTAGATACTACTTAATTGAGGATTTATATAATGTTGTTCATTTCGCAGTTAGCAATTTAATTATGTTATTACAGAAGCGTCATTTATCCATAATCCATCGTTATATAACAATCTTAATTTAGAAATTTTTGCCAGATATACCTATATGCATTAGGATATCGAGTACAAACAGATATTATAACTAGATTATACATACTGTATACATTATTCAATTAATAATTTGTATATACATTGCAGACTGACTTTGGTTCAAGTAAAATAATCCGACTTGAGAGGACGAGAAGTTTCGTGGGTACGCCAGAATATATTGCACCAGAAATAATTTTTAACAAGCCGTACGATAGGTATGTGCACTATATATGTATTAATCATTTAAAAGTGTTTTTTTTTTTAATTTAGTCAGTTTTGAAAAAAGCAATAGAGCGGATCTCAATTTTTTTATAGGGCTATTGATTACTGGTCTTTAGGAATATTACTCCACGAACTATTGCTGGCTCGGCCACCTTTTCAAGATTCAGAATTGTTGTCTTTATACAGCAAAATTATAAAGGGCATAGATGCAGTTGGTATTTACGGATACTTGAAGAAACATGCCGAGAATCTCATTCGCGATCTTCTTCGATTGAATCCCGAAGAAAGACTCGGAAATTTAAGAGGAGGCATTGAGGATATCAGGTCACATAAGTACGTTGATCGTTTTTAATTTTTTTTTTAAATATTCATTCACTTATTATCAATGTTTACAACACTCATAAAATAACATTTACGTAAGTTTCTAAACAGCGATTAAAGATTTTGCTTTGTTCTTTTAGATGGTTTGGTACCTTCGACTGGAATAGTCTAAATAATTTAACCATGTCATCTCCAATCCTGCCTAAAGTAATTTTACTTGTATTTTATTATTAACGTCATAAATTAAAGAAAAATAACATTGTTAACATTTTTATTACATTTTGTAGATTGTAAATAGTCTCGACACAAGGCACTTTGACAGGATCCCACCTGAAAAAAGCGATGAAGAAACTGATTTTACAAACTGGGACGAAGATTTTTAATAATAATTAATAAATAAATTCGTTATTCCTAAAGCTTAAATTGATTGCAAGTATGCTTTTAACGAAAAGAATTTGCAAAATGTCGTAATATGTAGTTTTTTAAAATACTCACTAGGAGAGGATCAGAGTTCTGGATCACGGATTTTGTTGAACCTTTGAACCCAGTTTTCTTAGATCAAAATATGAAGAAAGCCAGAATATATGAAACGCTCAAAATTTTCGACACAGTATAGGTCTCTTAATGTATTTATCTCTAAAACTTCTTATTTCGTTATTTGACCGTAACTGCGTTCTCATAAATACTAGAGATTTAATTAAGGAAGCAAATAAAAGCAGATAAAAGTAGAGAATATAAGACCTATAATTTGAGTGCTTTTGTGTTAAAAAAGTTTTATTACTTCAAAAGTTATGTACAATTAAATGTGAACCGACGTCAAAATCAACATGAAAACAAAATCAACAAAAAAACAAATACACATATTACCACATATGGTACTCATATTTAATTGTACACAACTTTTGAAGTAATAAAGCTTTTCTAACGCAAAAACACCCAATTTATAGGTCTTATTCTGTACTTTTATTTGCTTTTTTGATAGAATCTCTATAGTATTTGTGAGAACAGAGTTATGGTCAAATAACGAAATACGAAGTTTTAGAGGATTCTGGCTTTCTTCATATTTTGGTGTAAAAAACCGTGTTCAAAGTTTCAATAAAATTCCCGACCCTCTCCTTGTCAGTATACGTAAATGTTATATAAACGATTTAAATATTTATCGAAATGATTGCTTGTATAAATGACTACTTTTTTTTTAAAAGTTTTGATGTAATTATCTTCGACGATAAAATTATTCATATACTTTTTTTTATAAATTGATTCAACATTGTTTACTGTTCTTATCTTTTAAAAAATTTTTCATATTGTAATAATTAGTTCATAATAGAAACAACATAAAATAAGCTCGAACTTTATTCTTATTGAATATTATATACTGTATGCATAAAAAAAAAACGTTAATCGAAGTAGTAGTTGAAACATTTACAGGACATTATTACATTCGTATAGTAGTGTAAATAAAAATGAAAGTTACAAAAATAATCTTTATAAATTTCAGTCGAGTTTTATAATATAGATTTATGTTCTTTATTTAAATCTGTGACCTACGTATAATTTATTGAGTTTTGTTTAATATAGTGTATATTATATTTACTATAATCAAGAATCTTTTTTTTTTTCCTATATTGTCCTAATATAATTCTACCTTCAAGTTTAAAATAACCAGATTACTTAAATTTCCTTGCGCAGGTTAATTACTAAAAATTTTCATAAATTATTTGGCTGCAGCTCCTTCAAAACTTTTTGCAAGAGTTCAGCAGCCTTTTTTTACGCGCCATAATATACTGCACAATTGTGTTAATTTAGTAAAAACTAGACAGAATTGTAAAATCAATAAAATCTCAAAGGTATAAAGTCTTCCCTTAATCATCACCAAACCGCATTTCTTTCTTACACTTATTACCTCCGTTCAAAATTACCGCCAAACTCGACATCAGCCTGTCACTGTAACCGTCCCGTTGACCGTCGAGCAACGCGAAAAAAAGGCGCGAGTCGCGAGACCCGCTTATTACCAATTAGCCACTTGCTCTAGCACGAGCAGAGAGCCGCGAGAGTAGTGGGGATACTCGCACGCAGTAACGGAGACAGCTGACGAAAACACTGCGGCACGAGGCACGACTCGACAGTGAGTCCGCCTCTCGTGTTGGAAAACGGAGCCGTGCTATACGCACTCCGCGCGCACACATTGTCAAGCGCGCAGTGCCGAGAGAGTTCGGCGCGCGCGCGCGCGCAACGTACGGACTACGGAGCTGGCAGCAACGAGGCAAATGGCGAGCGCCTGGCGCAGTAGGAGCCAAGAGCGCGTTGCGCCGCGTAACAGCGCGTTCGGACCTCGGAGTCCAGGCGCCGAGTCGCCCTCCTAATCCCTGCACGCGCAGCCAGAAGGTCCGCGGGAGGTGCAGCTAAAAGTCGCGCGCACCAGTGTCCGATCCCCGGAGAGAGTGTACACTTTCAGCCACGAAGGAGACGGCCGCAGAGAGTGGAACAGCGAGATACGTCGAGGTCCCGTCTCTCCCGTTAGACGTCATAACCTAGAAAGGAGAGAAGCGAGAAGAGGCCCAAGAGGAGTATACACGGAGTTGTTGCTGCAGCATCCGCGGGTGTGTCTCGTCGTGCGTATACATCGTAGCAGCGTAGAAAATATCCACGCGTGTACGCGCCACCGATGACGAGGTCGCGGCAATAAGTAGCGGAGTGAAGACGTTCGGGGGCTTCCTATGAGTGAGCCAGTGCGCGCGGTGAGTTTTCCCATGGTGCACGAGTATAAGGTATAGCTCGGTGCTCGCCAGTCGCTCGACGTGCGTATGTGACGGGGCCGTTTGTTATTGTTCGTGCGCGCCTCTGGGAGAAAGTGCTGTATGTAGGAATTCGAGCGCAGTGCGAGCGAGAGGGAGAGAGAGAGAGAGAAAGAGAGAGGGAGAGACGAAGAGACGGAGAAACAAAACGGAGCAGCTGGTGTGTACTATTATTATCGCGTGTCGCGTAAGTATCTCATGGTGGTCGTGGCCCGAGTCATGCTCGCGCTTGTGATCAATTAGTTTGTACGCGATGCAGGCGTGCTCTCTCCTTCTGGTTGGTGGTGATTTAAAAACTTTTTTGTTTTTCTTACAACGAATCTTTAGCGAATCAACGTTTTTTGTAACAATTACAGTCGCGCGTAGCTCTTGTTTGCTCGGCGCGGTCGTTACAATCGATTAAACAACAATAACATGTTTTTCGCGATTGATCGTCAATTTTTTTTAATCCGCCAGACGATGATCGAAGGGTATTAACCTTACTCTTTTTTATCACTATCTCGTTCGTTTTGAAATCAGTGGCAAAGCTCGGTTTATTTATTTCCTAGCCGTTGAACATTGAAGTGTCCCAGTTTATTTTCGGTTTTATTGGCCGATTTCTTGAACGGTTCCAGTGGGACAAACTCAAAATGATTTTTGGTCAACTGTTTCTAGCGATTCGTTTTGCTCGCGTACGAGAATAGCATCTTCTAATAAAACACTGCGCTCGAAAACAAAAAAAAATAATACAAGCCGTGCATCAGCTTTCCAACTAAACGCTCGCGGAAGTATATAAAACAACGAATTTTTGCACTATCACCCGAGTAAACGATACTCAAAGCAAAGCTCCATTTTACAAGCTATCCAAGCTTTTTAGACGTCTAAAAACTATCGCGGTATATTATTAGAAATATACTAAGTAAGAATGTTCGAGTAAACAAATTAAAAGTCGAAATCAGCACCTAAAACTACAATAGCTCCACTTCTGCATATTCACGTTCTATTAAAGCCACGCGCGTATTTTTTAACGGCGATATGTCGTTTCGCAGCGAATCAAACAGCAAACGCTGCTGCCTTTCGTAAACAAAGCTCTCAAGGTAGTTTTACCAGATCTCGTTCTATCCTAGTTATGCTAGTAAAATTAGCCATAAATAATTCTTTTGTTAATTGCTTTTTAAATAAAAAGTGTTATACTCAAACCTAAAATCACGTGAACATTATTTAATTAAAAAAAACAAAAAAACAAAAAAAAAACAAAGAAATTTCTTATATCAATGTAGCTGCATTCATTACATTAATTGCAATAGAAAATTGACGTAACACAATTATTCGCTGCAGCCTATATTCACATTCAAATATCATTGTAACAAATAAAACTTTTTTATTTACAAAAATTCCTCTATGACTGATTTTACAAGCTTTTTGTATATAGTTAGAATAGAACTATGTTAAATGCGCGAAACGTCACGGTCCACTGTCGAGCGTTCGCGGGACGTGTCCCGCGTAAGATATCGAGGAACGAAGAAGAGCTGCGCACGCGATGCTCCCTCTCGTCTCGAGCAAACAATTAACGTCCTTGGCTGGCGATCGCATACGCGTGAAAAGACGTCCACCATCGGTGCACCTTCGATACCGTAAAAAAATCGCGAGGTACGGTGTCTAGACGCTGACATCGCGATAAAGCACCCGCCGATCGGCCACTTGCATTCGCACCGAACCATCCCCGTCTGAACTTTGACTGCTTTTTTTTTCTTTAAAAAAAAAAAAAGAATATGCGCGAGTTGCATAAGCAAACGGGACGAGCGGCGCCGACGTGAGCACCGCTGCCAGATAAAGCCGCGAAAAATGCGAGCAGATTCGTGCGAGAGGCGTCCGTATAAGCAAGCTTCTGTCACTTTATCGAGCTATTTGAATTTTTGGAAAAAAATTGTTTGTTCTTTGTATTAGCTTAGATAACAAATAAGCAGTAATTTGTAAAATATCAACGTATATAAAAGGCGCGCGTTGCGGCCTCGCAGGCAAGCCGTTCATTCGAACTTAGACTTGCCTCGAAGCGCTACCGCGCCTCCTGATATTTTATGTTACTGCACCGCAGTTTTTCAGTTAGTTCGGTTTAGGGTAATTTTTTTTTCCTAAATTTTTCCATGGAAAAAATCTAATGTCGTTTGATTATGATTCAATAAATTGTAATCATAGAGGCCTTCGTTATACGTTCTCTTAAATGTGCTCTTATCGCAGAATCAAATTTTCTGATACGATTTAACGAATTGCAATAATTTATCATTAAAGGCTCATTATCTCATTAAGACGAGATTGGAAAATTTTGTAAATGACGTCGTTAATCCTGTATTTTTTAAATAAATACAGAATCATTAAAATTCAAATAAATACCGAATAATTAATTAGATGTCGAAAGTACTGAAATCTTTTGTTGTAAACCGAATTCGACGGAAATAAAAGGCGTTTTCGATGTCGAAGGAACAAGTGGTCAATGACTTTAAATTTTAGAAAGTTGACTTGCTGCAGTGAAAATCTAGTTGAGCCGTAAAATCATTTTGTGACACTCGCACGCACGGTCGTGAACGAAACATTTTGAATAATTAAGGAAACGAGAAAATACATTTTCACGTATAGTCATTACGACATACCACACCGAATTTTTCAAGATACCTTTTCACGACGTCTATACACGCATTCTATCTAAAAAGCTTCTTTTCAAAAATTAAAAAAATTCAGCGGGTAACATTTGTTTCACTACCTTATTTCCATTTATTTAACGTTAAATCTTTTTCTCTTTGTACTTTTATATTGTTTCTCTTTGCCTTCAAACAATATCACGGCAAATTTCATTCATCTATTAAAACGTAAAAATCTTTTTTTCTTTCTTCGTACTTTGGTTTTGTTTCTTTTTCCCCTCAAACAATATCGCGGCGAATTTCATTCATCGTTCGAGTCTTCACGAATCCCGCAGCTTTTACTACTTCTACTCTAACGTTTACAACTGATAAAAGGCCCTCGAGTCGAGTAGCCGCTAATAGCAGTTAAATGAGGTTGAAAAACAACCTCGTTTTCCTAGTCGCCGACGACATGTGGACGCGGAAAACGCGCGCCCGGCTATGCATTATTCGAGCGCCTCTTCGCCTTTTCTCTTCTGTACCGACCGATTGCGATGACGAAAATTAAGTTTCTCTTTCGAGAATCGGGCACTTATTTTTCGTCATTTCGACAATGATACTCCCGCTAAAAGATTTCTGTCGTGGGTCAGGATGAGCGCCGATGACTTATTGAGATCACGTATCATTGTGCTGAGAGTTACAGAAAGTACGAATTCAAATCATTTCGACACTTCTTGGCGACCTCTTTCAAAAGTCTGATAATCGGACAACTTTCAGAATCCATATATTTGTGTGTATAAAACGCTCAAGTCGGGAGATAATGAAGGTAGCGCCGCGCGTAATCGCGACACGAGTCACGGTCTCTTCAAATGAGATCGAATCCGTGAAGTTTTTTTTATAATCATTGTCATAACATTTGCACATTATCATTCATACATTATCATTAATTTAAATCGCTTAATAGATATTACGTTAGTTACTGTAAGGTTTCGTGACCGCGTGCATACGAGATTAGCAATTTTTATTCAAAATTATTTATACACGTGTTGCACATTTAATAATTCATTGTTGATAAGAAATTGCTGATGCTACTTTATTGCAGTTTTTAAGAAGTATGTAAGTTTAATTATTTTACAAATCGTTTGGGCTGTTTTTGCATTAATCATTTAGGTTAAATTCTACATTGGGGATTTGTTTGAAAATTTTCCATTGTTTAAAATTAAAAAGTACACGTATTTGCATATGAAGCTCAATGTTAAATCCGTAAATAAAAGATTTTTTGATTGGTACTTTTTTTTAATAATGGTTGCTCGTTATTTATGACGCAAGTGTGGAAGCTGCATTTTTTAGCTGTATGTTGCCGTTCATATATTAGAGATAATATACATATTCCTCGTTCGTATAAACGTGGTATGAAACGATAGCGTGAATGACAACTAAAGTCATTGACCTCATTTTAGTCCTTTTGTGAGCAACGGGACTGTAGTAGAACGAAATTTCTTCAGTTCGCTAAATTTTTTGCTAACTTCAGCCGAAGTACGTTGGAATCTTAAATAAAAATAATTATTTGTTTACACTTTCATATGGATTTCTCCACTTTCCTGATGTACAATTATTCCGATAATAAATTTCCAGTCAGAATAAGACGACTGGAAATTTTCACAAGGTCTCGCCGACTCTATGGTCATTCAACTTGTAAGAAATCATTTCCACGGCCAAACCATCCATGCGATATTCAAATTAAAACGAAATAAGTAAAATAGAGTCAGGAAATCGGCGATTGACTGATCGCCTAATAAGATTTCAGGTAGCGCCGGTAGTGGCCAAACTGACAAACTTCGTACCCAGGTAAAATTAATCAAAACACTTATAGCAATGGCCTATGTAAAATATAGAACAATTGTTGTAAAAAATATTGTAAAAATATTGTAAAAAATAGAACAGTGAAAACGTCGTCGACCGAAGAAAAAACAACTTTTTAATAATATATGTCGGTATAAACAGAAATTTTATTTATCGTTGCATAAATTTCTTTTTACAGTGCGGCATATTACGTTTTATTTTTCATACTTTGATGACGTTTCTATTGTTTTATTTTAGATAATTTTCAACCAATCAATACAATGTGATTAATTCTACCTGATTTTGCCTTTAGCGTCCTTATCGGAGGTCTTATTGAAGGAATTGACGAGTGACTAGTGTGTATGAGTACACTGTTAAATTTTACAAAAAAAGCTCTGTAATTTTTACGTGACAATTCTCGTAATTTTTACAGCAATTTTCTTGTACAATTTACACACCTTGGCCAACCCTCCAAGATTCAGATAAAAATGACGATGATTTTCCCGTAAAAATTTACTGCAATATCGCCAACCATCCCACGATTAAGAAAACGTTTTTTCCCGTAATTTTTACGTAATAGGTGGATCTTACTTGACAATTAATTTTGGAAAATTTCAGGAAGCCAGGTATCATGCAGGCCGAGCTGATTTATCGTAAAAGCGTGCCAATGACGTCGTCGACCCATCAGGACGTGGCGATGGCCCAGTCGCCGATGATTGGCCATCACCGCATAAAGCGCGAGAGCCGGGACTCACGCGAAACCATCCACTCGGGTCACTTCATGGTGTCGGACTTCGAGGCGGAGGCCCAGGACGACGAGGACGAACTGGCAGTGCCGGTTCCGGACGAGGAAGCCGCTCGTCTCGCCATCATCGCGCCTCCAGGCTTTTCCCTCGACCGCTTCGTGGCGAGCTCCTTCGCTGACAAGAGCCCCCAGCAGCTCAGCATCGAGACCTCGCTCAACAAGCTCTTCCAGTGCATGTCCCTGGCGTACAGGTGAGCGAAACTTTGTTCCCGTCGAGCCTCCCACTCTCGCTTTTGCTCCAAAAGCTTTGTTTATCCCTTTTTTATACTATAGCTTCTTCGAATAACGTTCATTTTAAATGCAACGAAAATTTAAACGGAAGCGTGGGCAGTCAAATTCTCTTGTAAATTTTGAATGCTGCATTAAAAAAATTTAAAATGTTTACTTACAAATTAAAAAAGATCTCTTGTAGGGTCACTAATATACATGGTTTTGCCTATTGGTCAAAAAAGAGTAACTTTAGTCCTAGTTTCCAGCGAAATCGTGTTGGGATTATAAACAATATTTTAAAAAAGATTAGAGTTAATAAAAATTTATGAGTATAAAACATATTTTCTTCTTGTTGTGAATGAAAGTGTATTCACCTGCGATTCTTACATAATTTTCTTACAAGAGGTATTTTAATGTTAATTAATAGCTTTCGTGTTTGTTTTTTATTTTTTTTTATTGCAGAAATAACTGCAAATAAATTTAAAAATATTAGTTAGAAGTGCAAAATTGTCGCGCAAAACTGTAACTGTTTGTGAGCATGAGTTGGACTGTTTACACATGCAGCTCGTTCACACCAGCGTTGATCGCTACTGTTTGACTTGATAAAAGCCAATTGAATTAATGAAAGTGAGGCCTTCTAGGTTCAGTCACGCATAACACCACAATTAAAAGCAGCCCCGCAAAATCACACGGAGCCGCGCCTTTGGTCTTCTTTGTGCGAGTATTGTTCTCTCTGAAAAAAAATAACTGTTGGTCAAAAGTTAGCTACGTCAGAAATATTGCCATTTATAAATATTGTACTGTCGATTATTTTAAACAAGCGACTGTAATTTTTCGTCTATTAGAAATTTCATCTTTTAGTTCACAAAATTTTAAAGCTGCTATGTACGTTTGAATAAAAATTTAATATTCAAAGAGGATAGTTTTCCTCTTTATAATAAACGTATTTATATGTATATCTATAAAGAATTATTATTTTCAAGAATTATTATTGTTATATGTACAGGAATCGCATGTAAAACTTATTGCTAAACGGTAAAAATGCGGTCGATGGAATCTTTCCTACTCTCAGAGAGCTATAAGTGAATGCCCTTTCACTAGACATACGTTTCGTTTGCCTAAAGCATTCAAGGCCATCGAAGGTCTTTTGGTTTAAAAAAGTTATATTTGATATGTTAGTAATGTGTTCATTAAAACTGCGTTCGTATCTTTATAGCTGATATATTATTCCATAAAAATCTTAATCATGCTTAATGTGTTATCAATTTTTGTGTAGCTAATAAAACTAATGTTTTATGCTTTATTCGTGTCTCAGAACCTCTTGCGTACTAAATTACATCACAAATTATTATCACGAATTCGGTAAAATGATTAAAAGCTTGGTATAGATAATCTCCGTTTGCATTTTTTGTGATACTTTCTTTCCACGTGCAGCTCGTTTGCAAAAAAGAAATCACGCGTTGATTAAAATTTCTACATGATAACATACTCACATAATGCCGAAAATTAATTATATATTTCTTAGTGGTAATTAATGGTTAATAAAATAGACCTTAATGAGATCATCTTTCTTCGTGAAGTGAATGACTTCTATAAGTCAAAATTAAGACTTTGTATTCAAATTTTGTTTTTAATCTTTTACTGTAATTTAAACTACTATTTCTAAAGTAGAGAAGATGTGATGTAAAGCAACGATTTTCCCGTGTGTAAGTATTATCATCGACGATGGAATACCCAGGTGTTACTTGCAACAGTTATTTCAAGGCTATATAGCACGCTTTTTTTCTCTTTCACTCGAAGGAAAATTTCTGTAGCATTTCTTAACGACGAAAAAAATTGGCTGTGGATCATCGTAGATTTATACAATTTATATATAAAAATATTTTAATTTCCAATTGAATTTACATCATTTCAATTTAAATTATATATTTTGAAATTAAATAATGTCATTAAAACAATAGGTAGTAGAATCACATCACTGAAAAAAGGAAAAATTTACAAAATTTATGTTAATTTATAAGATTGACTTATACAACTCTATTGATTTTAATAACTATCTGTATCTTTCTCTATCTCTTTATGCCATTGAGGCATAAAAGTGCAGTTTTGAAATAAGAATTAAAAGTTTATTAATAGCATACAAACATTTAAATTTGTATTATTTTCAATAATACCATGGTGTTAACCAATAACTCAATCTCAAAAAACTTGTATTTAATCAAATTGAGTTAATTATTGATTTATAAATTAATTGTAATCATGCATTTGTTTCTATTTTTTTCTTAAATCTAGATAATAAGGCAAATAAAAAACAAATACAAAATATAGCACATAATTTTAAACAGAATTACAATAAGATTATTGACTTGATATAATTATTTTTCATTAATCACTTAGATTAATGGTTTAAACAAGGATATTTTAATTCTTATAATCGTGTACACTCATGCGTTACAATAATTACATGTTTTGGTATAACGTGCAAAGCTTTGCCGAAGTATTTCCAATAACCTGTAGTGAACAAGCTTTAGTTATAAACAAATATAAAATCTTATCTGATAACTGCCTGTATTTATCGCATCAGCATTCGAATCGCCGTTCCTTTTTCAACTGTAACATATTTTTATCTTAATTGATGATATTTTCATTTATGTTTTTACTTAATTTATGTTATTAGTTTGTTGCGTTCTCAATACTTTTTCTTAATTTTTATTTAATAGTATGCATATTTGTTAAATACACTCTTGGTTTTAAAATAATGTAACAGTGTAATTAAACCACTTGTAAAATGAGTGAGGTTAAAAATTGTTTGGTGTTTTTTTTTTTTATAAAAAAAAATCTAATTGTTAAAAGTCTAAGTCTAAGAAAATACATTTAGAAAACTCAATTCTTCTTGTGATACCAGCAGCTGCTTAAAGAAATCTGCTTATCTTTTTAAGACAACGTCATTATAAATATTGAAGAAGTTGGTTTTGTAGCTAACATATAGTGAACTTTGTCAGTATTTATTTAATAAAGTTTGCCGGACGGCATTTTATTTTTCTAAAAATTATTCTCGCTTTTTTTGCTTAAATTAAAAAATTCGCATTTCATCATCATCGGTAAGCAGCAAAAGTAATCAAATTGTAGCAAAAATCCGCTAATTAAAATCGAGCCCCTTTAATGAAACGTGCTTACTACCGGTTAATTTATTGAAATATTGATTTTTCTTTGCATGAAGCTTATTTTTTTTTTCAAGTACAATATTTAACGATTAAATGCTATCGGTGGAATATTTTACAAAAACTTGTAGCCTTGATGAAAACTTCTCATTATTATAAATTCTCGCCTTTATTATTTATAAATATTATCAAAAACAGAGTATGATATATCTCACTTCTTCTATCATCTTAAATAGGTAACAATTCTACTCGTGCACAATAAATAAAAATCATATCCGTATAAATTTTTCACAAAAATAATACAAAGCATACGAAAAAAAAGCGAAAATTTGATTGTAATAAAAAAAGCTTCCTCATAGAGGAAGCAAAAATTTATGTCTTGACAAGTTTTGAATGAAATCATTGTTTACGTAGAAGTACTAAAACTGACAATTGATTAGATGCAATCAAAATAAGGCGAGGCAAATCAGCATTAACTACTCGAAGTACACGCAAGATCTCATGACGCGTGTTTATGTTAAAAAAGCGCGAAACCCACGTTCATCTAAACTTGCACAATCCTTAAAGAGCTCTTCATTGATAGAAATTCTTGCAAGCACGCGAGCTGCTGTTGACATTGTTAGAACAAATTGGAGGACTCTTTCGAGGAATTTTAAAAAATTAACTATTTTTATTACCACTTTAATTATCTGTACAAAATGATAAAAATTTTGTGTACTGGAAAAGTAAAATAAGCAGCATTATTCTGCACTTTGACCTAGTTATCTAGAAAAATATATATATATATATATAAACACAAGACATGTATGGACTTTTTAGTTTTTTAAATTAATATTTTTACATATGTAACCACTTTATTGAGCATATAAATTAATAAATTTTAAGCTCATCAATTCGAATATTAAGAGTCGTGTTGGTTTCATTTTTATTTTTGTATATTATCTATGATATTTCTGTGATTATATATCTTTTAAAGATATTAACACGATCTTGTTTGGAATTAATTAAATTAACTAAAAGTCTAAATTAATATATAAAAATACATCATTCGATTTAAAAAATTTTGGATATTAGCTACAAACATGTCATCAAGCATTGTTTATTCACTGTTATAAGATGATTATAAAATTATACTTATTTATCTCATTTGTTAAATATTCTTGTATTGAACGTGAAGATGTAGTTTTGTCTTATCTAATCTTACACATGTGTCCTTTAAAAAAGTGAAAAATTTTACAACACGCCTCTCTAATACGTCAAAGTAAGAAAACTTACTTCAGCATTAACTACGCAAAACATCGCATTTGATGTTTGATATTATAATATCATTAAAAATAGGCAGATATGACATTAAAAAGCATTGATTAGATTAGATTAATTAATAATCTGCTCGATACTCATTTTTTAACGGAAATGTCATTCTGATAAAAGGTGTAGGAACTGTAAAATAAGAAGCATTTTCTCTAATAATTTAAAATAATAATGTTTGAAATAATTACATTTTGTATTTGAAATCGAAGAGCTGCAATATTTAGCGTAATATTCTCTCTTTAAAAAAATGATAGTAGCACGTTCTGAAGCATTTGAAGGAGTATCTTCAATCGTTAATAAGTAAACATCCGGATGAATGTCGCCAAAATTTAGGACTTTAAATATTTTAATTAAAATCATTGAAGTATTTCACATGTGTTTCTAAATAGATAAAGTAAAAAACCACTTTTGTTACCTTATATAAAGTAAAAAATTATTTTTGCTATATGAATACATTAAGTGGGAATGAAGCACGCGATAGCGGTGGATTTTGTTTATAGATTTACTTCAACACAAAACAGATTAAATTTTTAAAAGTTTATAATACAATAATACTTCCCATATGTGTGTATAATGTGGTGGGGGCGCTAGGGTCTAATGCCAAGGAGAAGTTAGTCGCGATAAGGTGCCGCGGGAGATACGTGGACTCGGAGAAAATCTTCCAGTCTGGGAAACTTACCGCGATAGAATCGTTGATAATTACGAAGTAAGTAGTTGGGGTACTTGCTGCGCGCATGTTTTGAAGATCGCCACGGCACGTGCCGTTTCCTGCCTATTCTTATCGTTAATCTATGAGTTTTAAAAGTTTCACATTTTTATTCGCAATCGTTGATTAAGCAAAACTGCTTTAGATGTTTGCTGTTTGTCACTTCGAACATTGCAATTTTTCGTCCTAATTTTTATCAATATAAAGCCACGTTGCGATTAGCATACAAATGATATTAAATTCCATGAAAAATTAATTTATGTTTTTTACTTAATAAACCCTAATGTTACGATCCTAAGCCCTAGGATAAATAGTATGTCGATGATCGTTGTTTCATATTCTTTTAGGTTTCGTAATATTATAAGTTAAACTTGTAGGTTATTATTTATATAAGTTATGGAACGTAACACTATTTTAAAGAAGCATAAAAATGATTGCAAATCCCTGTTGTCATTTTTTTTTCTTTTTTTTTTTTTTTTTTGTTAAAAGCGATTACTCACAGCAATGTGTATATAGAGACCAAATGCGAAGTCATTTTATGATCAGATACTGTTCAATTGCGTGATATTGCTCTAATGTTACAAAAGCAAAAAAAATGTAATTATGAACCTTACCAAATTATAACGATATGTGTATTCTTTAATAATAATGAAGTTTAATATGAAAAGCCTGTTTCATCTTAAAAAAAAACTTTTAAAAGTATATTTAAATTTTCGACGGATAGTTATAGTACAAACATCTATCTCAGATTAATTGTCACTAATGTCGCAGTTGCATAAAAAATTCTATAAATATATAATCTTTCAATGTACAATTACATGCAATTTTGAGGGAGAAGAGTAGTGATCACGTAAATTTTTATATAAAAAAAAAAAACTAGAAAACAACTGTAGGTTAGAATTAGTAATACAGTCATCTTTTCTTACTATCTTAAGTTGAATTAGTAAAAAAGACTTACTATATTAGTGTAATATTACTTACTATATTACTATATAATTAGTGAAATTTCACTAAAAATTACTGGGAAGAGCTCCGCTATTTAAGGACGAGTGGAGCTATTTCTTCTAATTCTAGTACTGTAGTCAAAAAAAAAAAAAAAAAAGAATAGTTGAACAAGGAAATATTCGAATTTGTTTCAGACAGAAGCTGACGTCGCCCAAGTGGAATCGCTTCAAAGGTATCCGCCTAAGATGGAAGGACAAAATTCGACTGAACAATGTCATCTGGCGCTGCTGGCACATGCAGTGTGAGTTTCACCTTTTTGTTCTCTCTTTTCCTTCCTTACAGAGAAACCGCATGCTTAATTAATTGGAGGATCGGGACAGGCGCGTCGCTCGCGAACGTGTCGCTTGATCGTCGCGCTATCATTGGCGGCTGCAGCGAGGGCGCGCGGAAGTTGCCGCGACTCATGCGTCACGGCGACGCTGCCAGCCCCCACCGAACGAGATAACGTTCGCGCGCTCTGCGCAATGATCGACGTTGAATTTTTTTTTTATTCACGCATTTTTCGCTCGCGGAGTCAATGGAATTTCATCGCGTTACTCTCTTACGGAGAGCAGTTTTCTTGGATTGATGAATCTTCGATTAGTACACGACGAGAAATAGCCCACTCTTAAAATTGCAGTCCCGCTTTGCTGCAGTATTATCGTAAAGTTTATTTATGTGGGAATAAAGTTGAAAATCTTTGAAGGCGAGTGCCTCTTAAATTTTCAACAAAAATGGGTCAGTAATTGATTTTTCTTTCGTTGCATAAAAGTAGCTTCGCTCCATGCTGGAACATTTTACAAATATTCCATGATTTTTGAAAGTATTATATTTTGCCGCAACGATTAAAGTTCGTCAGAATTTTGAGATCAATACTTTATTTTTTCGCGGATTTTTTTTTTTGTTAAAAGGGTTAGTATAATACTTTTGCATTTATATGTGCAATACATTGATATTATTTAGTTCCGAAACCCAAAACTACAGAACTTATCATGATTTCAAATAATATCTTTGATTTAATATTGACCGTTTTTTACTATATTTTATAGGCATTACATGACTAGTTTTACGATGACTAAAAAGATCAGTCTAAAGATTAAATAACCCTATATTAATTGGTTTAATCCA
This sequence comes from Sycophila texana, assembly GCA_035582955.1. Classification (NCBI taxonomy): domain Eukaryota; kingdom Metazoa; phylum Arthropoda; class Insecta; order Hymenoptera; family Eurytomidae; genus Sycophila; species Sycophila texana. The sequence continues at coordinate 2,381,161 of JAWWEN010000009.1, forward strand.
ATAGCACTAGTCTTGCTTAGTTATGCTATGAAGAGTGTTTGATTATAATCTTTCTAGATAAGATTAAATACTTAAAAAATGTAATTTAGCGGAATACTTTAGATTAATTAGAGACATATTTTTATCAACATTCTAATAATATAATTGAAATTTTATTATTTTAATTTTAATCGTCAGACTAATTGGGAAGAACAAAAAAAAATCAAATTTCATGAACTGTGTCAGTTAGAATATCAAAAAATAATCGACACGTATTT
>JAWWEN010000009.1:2381517-2396572 GCA_035582955.1 Sycophila texana
AAAAATACGTGTCGATTATTTTTCAATATTCTATCAGACGGATATAATGGAATTTTTCACTATTCTTCCCAATTTTTCGAGAATAAATCAAACATGTATTTTCAAAGATTTTTCGTTAAAAAGGATCTTTTAAAAGAAACATGCATCTATGCTTTTTTTGCTGTAATTTTTTTTTTTTTTTTTTTTTTACTTTTTCGCTAATGCTGATCGTGCTATAAGTGAAAAAACAAGTAGAGAAAAATAAAGAATCACAACTATAACTCGAAGATTAAAAAAAAAGAAAATAAAAGAAAAGAAATTCCGTTCTTTTGCCGAGAAGCCCCATATTTATAGAATCGCATTATTTTAATTCACTAAGAACTGAAAGGAATGTGAATTTTGCTTGATCCTCCGTTTATCAGTGCTCTCTTCTAAATATAGACATGACTTCACTAAACTTTAAAACGCTTTTCATCAAATGTTTCAATCGATCGCTCCCTCCAACCATGAATAAGTTAATATTCATAAATTCCTTTTTTCTCCAGTGAATATCCATCTTGCTTATAAGTCGTTCATTAATTCGATAAACTTATTATAACGTAAATAATTTAATGCGCGCATCTATTTACTTATTCATATTTTCGAAGCTGATCGTTCCAGTTATTTTTTGCAATCGCCATAATATTGCAAAAATAATTATAACGCACCGAAAACCAAGAATTCTTAGGAGTCATTTTATGCGATTAACAAGCCGATTTGTGCTCAACATTTTATTCGCATACATTTCATAAAAAAAAAAACCATTGGGGGAGACCGTCGCCATCTCCTCGACTGATAATGAAAAGTTCAATAAAGGAGGGGACGGTGAGAAAACAAGAGAGAGGGAGAATGTCTGCGGGGCAAATGCAGATTCACGCGAGTGTCTCGTGCACGCCGCCTCACCTCCCCCGCGTACAATTACAAAATGACGCGCGAAGAAAATCCACAAGATAATTCGCGACCGACCAGCCAAAACCTCCTCAGTTTTGCGCGCGACGCCCCGCTGAAGACTCCACGCTGAACGACATCCTTCTTTCACGTATTTTTTTTACTTTTTTTTGGATTTTGCTTTATTTTTTTTTAATTTTATTTTACGCGAATTAATTGTTGACTTTAATAGAGATTTGTCGGACCTGTTTGTTACGGATGCACGTCAGTTCTTTCAAGCCGGCAGGAAGTCATCAGCGGGGGTATCTTTAAATTTACCGTGTGTGCGCCTTGAGACTGATTACTGATAGCAGACGGTGGCGCTTTTGTCGTTTGACGAGGGGGCCTTCTAAAGACGGGACGCAGGGGTCCATTTTATAAAACTTCTATTTTCATCAAGTATACACTTATTTTTTATTTTTAATTTAATTTTCCTATCTTGAAGCTTTTTTTTTACATGTTAAAGATTTTTTATTTATATCATTAAATTTCTTATGATTTTCAAATCTGCCATTGCTTATAAAAAATAATTTATATTGAAGTTTATTATTTAAATTGTTAATTTGTTTGCTTGTTCTTTCATTAATTTGTTTAGTATTTATTTGTCCTTATACACTGAGAGAAACGTTTGTATATGAAAAACTACTACAGACTGCCTAGAAAAAAAGTCACAGTCATTCGTTTAAAAAAAAAAATTACCATAATACCTTTATAGTAAAATTTATCAAATATTATTGTAAATTTTACTATAAAATATATTTATTTTTATTTTAGAAGGTATTAGTCTGTAACTACTTGCCAGACAGTATAGTCATTCTTACGCAAACATTTCTCTGAGTGTACAGTGATACACTTATACTTTATAACGTTCAAATCTGCAATTGTTAAAAAAAAAATATATGTATGGTTTATTTTAAAATATTAATTTCGTCGTTGTGTACAGATCGCGCATCCAGAAGTTTTATCAAATAGTCGCCCTGTCGGGCAACCACCGAGAATTTCCCTCCTACTTTACAAAATGCGTCGCCGCAAAGTCGGCATCGGGACGCCAAGTCCTTTGTCGGCTTTTGAGTACGAGCTTCGATTGGAGGGTAGTTAGCTAGACAGAGCTCGAGCGCCTCTTTATTTTTTACAAAGAGGAGCTCGCTCGAACGGTTTCCTTTTATTTCGACGCCTGGTCGTAGATCGAGCTTCGCTCATGGCTTGTCGCCACGTTAGTATACAAATGTTTTATTTAAATAATCATTCGTGTTCACCTTCATTATTACGATTTCTTCCAACTGTTCTACGCGGAGAGAAAAATTCGAGTAAAAATTACTATACTGTTTTGTATGGCAAGCACAGACTCGACAAATAAAACATTTTTACTAGAAAGGATAGTAAAATTTGCTTAACTTGTAGTAACATTTATAATGTAAGTTCACCAAAATTTACTATAATAATCTAGCAATTTTTACTATACTTTCTAGAAAAATTTGTTTTTTGTCCAGTCTGTCACTGCGTTGCAAAACGGTATAGTAATTTTTACTAGAACTTTTCTTTCCGCGCATTTCTTCCAGTTGCAATTTTCATGTCATAAATATACTTTGGAGAGTATAGCAATTACTTTTTGTTCGCCATAAAAGTTTTACTTTTTTTTTTTTTTACTTAATGTGAATTTGCGTAATAAAAGCAAGGGTAATATTCTAGTACTATGGTGATCTTTGTTTAAGCATTTCAATACGCTTTTTACACTCATTTTATGCAACTAAACATCGTTTTAAAATACTGAAAATGTGAAAAATTGAAGTAGATTGTCGAAAGTACTTCTCTTTAAAAACGAAATTACCATGAATTGAGGAAATTGCGAGCAAAAAGGTTTATCGAAACCAATTAAATGTGGTCTTTCCTTTTCTTTTTGCAGTTATATTGAAGCAAAACACATTAGTGTGCCAATTCGCCTCCCCACTTGACGTAGATACGCATAATAAGCCCGAGGTAAGAAGACACAACAAATTAAAAGAATTTGCGTGTAAATGATTTTTTATTTTCTCTTTATCAATGTGAATTCAAGCTGCTCGTTAACGCGAATAATAATTAAACATTATCAGTGCTTCTCATCGAAAAAATTTGCGCAGTACAATACTAAAATAATACTCGAATCGCGTAGTCCTCCTCCGTTGCGACAAACTTTTGTTGCATTTCGTTCGAACTCTCGCTGAAATTATTTTTATTATAGTCAAGAGTCGCTTTTCCACGAAGCACTGATAACGACGCGACTGATATTAAAATGGAGGAGCAGAGAAAATGACGAGAGAAAAAAAAATGAAGAAACTAAACGCTTATCAGCGGTTCTGTGAAAATCCAAGCTTATCCGTCACATTTTCACCTTATCGCAGGCAGTCGTTTTGGAGGGTAAATACTGGAAGCGAAAGCTCGCGGCTGTTACGGCGGAGTACAAAAAATGGCGTATGTTTTATCGAAACAAAATTCTTGGCTGGACGAACAAAGATGGAAGCGATATGGTAAGCAGACACACCAGCGCGCAATTACTAATCTAATTCAATTATGCAAAAGCAGATCGTTAATAATCAATTTTTCTAATTGCAATTGCATGTACGCTTTACGCCTACAATATAGAACCTTTTCAAGGTCTCAATTTGATCAGTTTTCATGAATTATTTATCAATATATAAATCTTAAATTATGGATAAAGTGTTACTGAATTTTTGTGAGTATCACTCCTTTCAGTAATGCAACAGAGAAACACTTAGACTCGACTCTTCATTTTCAAATCGAGTGTTTTTCATTCTTTCACTTAAGGTAAAGTTTACTTTTATGTTTCGTATGCAACTCATCAACCTGAAAGTTTGCAACAAACAGTTTAACCGCATTAGAACTAGATCATTTCATTTTGCTAAAATAATTTCGTCTAGTTCGCTGTGGTCAAGAGTTCGGCATATTCAATTTTACCTGAAATAACAGTTTAATAATTGCAGAAAATAACAATAGCCACAGTATTTTGTAACCTTCTCGCACACTGCAATTAAGTTCATAATTACAATGATTTTTTGTATAATTTATTTCATAATTTAGGAAATACTGCTCTGTTTTTAGTAAATTAGATAAAAAACTTTTGCAATTACCAGCGATCCCTGAGAATATTCCCATTAATGACATTTTAGAGTATCCTAGAATTATTTCGCCTATCATATATGTATAAAAAAAAATTGAGTTTTGAAGGAAATAAAGTAAAACGTCTTTTGCATATTGAATTACGATATTGTACTTAATACCATGCATGCACTTGAAGAAATTCCCGTAAAAATTACTAATACTCTCTGGGAAAGTATAGTTACAGCCTGACACTCTGTACAAATTACTATATTTTATAGTAAAATTTACTTTGTTTATATGAAATTTGCATACGGCACAATATTATAATTTGGTAAATTTTACTATAAAGTAGTTTAGTAATTTTTTTTCAGAATGACAATCTACAATCATTTTCCCAGTCAGCACGCGAAGAGAAAAATGTTATAGTAAAAATTGTTATGTTCTGTAGGAACAGCGGGACATACTCGACCTATGACGATTTTTACTACAAAACATGCAGTAAAAATTGTTGTGTATATAGTAAAAATGGCTATGTTCATAGTAAAAATCGTCATAGGCTGAGTATATCCCACTGTTCCTACGGAACATAGTAATTTTCACTATAACATTTCTCTCCGAGTATAATAATTTTTACTCGACATTTCTCACAGTGCGTAAACATTATATAAAAAAAAGACATAATAAATAATAATAAAACTTGCATTTGACGTCGCGTGCAGTTGGAGTCGATGGACACGCTGGAATGGGGCGGTGGTATGGGCAACTCAGGGATGTTCGGGAGTGGCGCGGGAAGCTCGCACAGCGGGGCCAGCGGCATCCTAGGCGGAGACGGTGTGCATAGCATGATGGTCGACGAAGATTACATGGAACTCATGACCGACACGCTTTTCTCGACGATCAGCTCGAACCAGCCGTTGTACTTCCCCGATCCCCGAGAAATCGGTTGGTCTACTTCTTTACTCCAGCTCTTCATCGAGAGCCGCTTTATATCAACTTTCCCATAGATACATGTTAAATTTAAATTGCAGCAAGAGGAGCCAGTCTGTCCGACTTCATTCAACCGAGCTTAGGACCACTGCAGCCAAACCTGGACGACTTCATAGACACGCTGGAACCTCTTCAAGGTATATTCTCCTCGACAAGACACAAGATTTATCACCAGTCAAATCCAGGCTATTTTACATTTAAAAAAAAAGAAAAAAAAATATTACATATCGTTGATAAAAAAAAAAAGAAACTGCGTTAGTCGATCTCGAAAAAACGGCTTCGACGCAGCGGCATCGATTAAAAAAAAAAAACACCCGCATTTTATTCGAATCGCGCCAATCGCCGGGCAAAGGTGTATAACGGAGTGTATAACGCGCTCGAGAATACCGAGCGGATTAACAAACTAGTATTTCAATATTCATGACCGGGACGGAAGATCGGATCGATTAATTTTTCTATAAAGAATTCTGTGAAGCTGCAAGAGCACCGAAGGCTTACAACTACGCAATTCGTTTGACCGCAGAATTTCTGAGCTCGCGGCTGCCGCCGGTGCCGGAGGAGGACGTGTTCCACGGAGGCTCGCTGAATGCGAACTACCCGGAGCTGGACCTCATGGGGCCGATGAATCAAGTGAGCAGCCTGCAGGGCGACTCCTCGGTACTGGGCGCCACTGGCGGCCAGTCCATGCAGACCGAGGAATCGAGCCTCCAGAGTCTCCAGTACACCGCTAAAATTTACACGCAGCATCAGCAGCAACTGCAGCAACAGCAGCAGCAGCAGCAGCAGCAACAGCAGCAGCAACAAGAGGCCGCGGCAGCTGGAGTTTTTAGGAATAATGTGTGAGTATTTATGCACTGAGAAAAACAGTGGAAGTAATCTATGCTATTATTGCATAGTAAATCTTAGTATATTTGTCGATACCATATTTTTTGATTATACTAAACAGTAATATGGTAATATATACTATTTCCATTTACTTTAGTTGTTCATTTATTTTAGTAATGTTATTATTCGTAGGCAAGGCATTTTAAACTGTGCTTTGTTAAATTATTCTTTTGCAATTTAAAACAAAAAAATAGTATAATTGTTAGGTACGTTTAATTTTTTCAGATCTTGTAAGCAAATAAATAAATGGCTTTTATTTATTATGTCGTAGAACTGATTTGAAACTGCTGAAAACAATTATTTTGGTCTTGTCCAAAAGATTAATTGTTAAAAAATTACCAGACCATGAAAATTCAAAAAAAATTATTTTTTCTTGCAGGTCTTTTAAATTGTTAATTATTATTAAAATAAATATGTTATAAAGACACGATTAAGACGTGTTCAATCGGAATCATGCTTTAGCAATTGTTTTTCTCAACATGTTATCATCAGTTTTTAATAAATTTTAATGAAAATATAATTTTTTTTAGCATTATTTAAAAATAATACAGATAGCAACAAACGTGCATTCTTGAAAAAAAAAAAAAAACAAAGAATTGTTCATAAGTTCAACTTGTTTCAATCTACATTCTCGCCTAAACTGTAATTAATTAATAATTCACAATATAAAGAAGAGAGTAAAAAATTAAATGAGAATGTAGATGCACTCAATATTTTGTAAACGAATTATGCGAGTGTATGACCAATGTTACATAAGTAAATCATTGCAGTCAAAATAAAATAGATTAAGTATGCTTTTTCTAATATTACAGTGGTGTTAACGAAAACTATAATTCGCTTCCACAAAGCTTCGAGCCGCCGATGCAGCAGCCTACTCAGCCTGTCAGAGAAAAGCAGCCCCGGCAGAGTAGGGTATCGCTACGCGCCTCCCGGCTAAGTCAGCAACAGCAGCAGCAACAGCAACAACAACAGCAGCAACAGCAAACATATCAGGCGTCATCGCAGCAGCAACAATTAGCCTACCAATCCCAGCGCGACTATGCCATGGAAGTGCAGAGCGCGAGTCTCGCACAGTCTAGTCAGATACAGCTCGGCCTCGCTGACCAGGCTAACCAGCACGTGCAGACGCTTCTAAATCAGCAGCAGCTCGTGTCGGAAGTGCAACAGCAGCAGCAGCAGCAAAACCAGCAGGTCCAGAAGCCATTCAAGCCGAGCATCTCCTGCAAGCCATACAATAAGATTGCCAACCAGGGTTACAAATTCCCACCGCCAGCGCAGAACTTCGATGCCCAGCAATGCAAATTCACTAGTAGTAGCCTCAAGGTAAAAACGCAGACTCCATAGAAGCACTCATTTAATTTGTTTTCTTCCTTTTATTTCGCGCCGCGTGCAAATGATTTGTACTACGCGTTCATGTCGAAGCAGAGGAATGTTATTGTCTTATTATAAAGACGAATTAGCGAAATGTACTTAGATTCTAATTGATAAGCGACCGATTTATATTCTTGTAACGCGTACGTAAGAAATATTCTCACTTGACAAATTCTGCTCGAAAATGTACGGAGCCTAAATGTCATCATTCAAACATTACTCTCTAAATTTCTTCCAGTGAAATGTTCGCTGATTTACCAGTAAAAATTCACTGATTTAGCAGTGAGGATCAGGGCATTTCCAGGAAATTACCTGATCCTCACTGATAAATCAGTAAATTTCATTGAATGTATTTTCTAGAGTAAATCTCGTATGAGATATCACTGCAATATGACTAGATTTTTTACTTGAAGATTGAGAAAAAAACATTTTAATACTATAAAATTAGCTGAAAAATTATTACAATTATTTATGATGTTTATTTTTTCCGAAGTATTATGTGGATGATAACGATCTACTAGGTACGGAGCGATATTGTAGGATATGCTTTTAAAAAACACATTGTTTTTTGAACACTGTATTTAAAAGTTAAATGAGATCTCGCGTAAGATCTACTATGCGTAAAGACGTAATGATTTCTATTACTCATATAAGAGTGTAAATTGTGCAATTATCTACGTACGTGAAAGAATAACATTAATTTTCGTAAAAAATATATTAGTAGCATTGAACTTTATTGCTAGAGCCGCCAGGGCACCTCCGCCAGCTAATTAAAATTTCGCGAGCACTTATCTGTAGCTATCGGCGCGTGCGCACGAGACGAGTGGCGATGGCCAAATTGTAGCGATCCGGGCCAAAAAAAATCACGCTCCTTCGAGGCGAGACTCGTCTTCGTCTCCCTCGGCCTGCACGTCGAGTGCGCGCAACTTTGTCATTTACCCGTTGACGCTTGTCTTGCAGGCACTGCCAGCACAGTCGGTGGTCGCAGTGACGGCCCAGCAGTCAGTGCAGCCGCACGTACTCCTGCAGTGCAAACCGTCGGGGATAGATCTCACCGCGCCAGCCTTGCATCCGACGAAGTTGCTGCCTCGACCCGCTGCCCCGCAACCTGAAATCAAAGAGGAAGTCTTCGCAGTGCCAAAAGTTAGTTCTTTTCTGGAAATTTTCGTTTGCTTTGTCACTTCGAGTGTGCGAATATCTTCAATTGATGCATATTTTACTGAAAAAGAATATTAATCAGCATTTTTTTAAATCTTTTAAATTTAAAGTCGACTTTTTATTTAAAAAATTTAGTGCAAATACTCCGTGTTAAATAAACAAATAAAACAATAATTTGATTGCTTCTTTTGTGCAATTCAAATAAAAATAAAAATATCATTTGATTAATGAACTATTTTTTATTTTAGTATCAGATGAAAGTGAGGAATAGATCTCGGAGTAGTTCTTCACTGACAGCTCCTAGGATGCACCCACCTCCACTAGTCTCTGCGGTCAGCGATCCAGCCCTAAATCTAAATAACAATGTTTTACTCGCACATTTACTCACTACTAATAGTAAGGGATACGACTTTTGTCAATTAGAGTCTTTCGTCTTGCAATTTGCTTCAATTTAACCTTAATTTGTTTTTAGATTCACAGAATCTATACACAGTAAGTACGGGCCCCGACAAAGTCGGCGGTCAATCCGTCAACGTCAAACATATCCTACCAATGTTGTCACCGACGATGACTCCCAGTGCTCAAGTCACGGAAACTACTCATCACATCAGTACACCGGTAACAGTCCAGTCATTACACTCAGCTGTCAGTGTACCTGGTCAAAGCCAGCAGCAGGTGAAATATTTTTTTTAACATATTTTTTATAAATGACTGAAGTATAGCATTTTCTGCAATTCACAATGATTTTTTTATGGCAGTCGGGTTCAGGGCAGGCAATCCTGTTAAATACGAGTAATCAGAGCAGCAATCCCAATTCACCGAAGGATAACTCCAACGCGCACAGCCCTCAAGGCTTGAGTCTCAGTCCTATGCACAGTCCCATGAGTCTCGGCAGCCCTCTGTCGCCAAATCGTGGCTTCGTTAAGGGCGATACCGAGCGTGGTCAGTACAAGGAACAACGACGCGTTGGTCACATACACGCTGAGCAGAAGCGGCGTTACAACATCAAGAATGGCTTCGACATGCTGTACAGCCTCATACCCCAGCTGAGCCAAAATCCAAACACCAAAATGAGCAAAGCGGCGATGTTGCAGAAGGGCGCGGATTACATACGGCTGCTGAGATCAGAAAGACATCAACTGAAAGACGAAATGGATAAGCTGAGATCGCAAATTGACTCACTCAACACGGCCATAAGGTGTGCACTATTTTCAGAAAATTTTCTTTCTTTAAAATACGCCTGTAAATTATGTATAAATAATATATTTGTACTTTTAGCAATTGTCAAGCGATGTTACCTGCCACTGGGGCTCCAGTTTCAAGACAAAGGACAAATAAAATGAAAGAGATGTTCGACGACTACGTTAGAACGCGAACTCGGGATAACTGGAAATTTTGGATTGTATCCTTCTTTTAAAATGTTTAAGTGATATTATATATTTATGTAACTTATTATTTTCCTTAATCCGCTAATTACAGTTCAGTGTACTGTTAGAACCTCTAATGGTTTCCTTTAATGCTTCTGTATCTACTGCAAGTATAGAAGATTTATACAGAACAACAATATTATGGGTGGAACAGCACTGTTCTCTTGTTGATCTCAGGCCAGGTGTGTAAACGATAAATTTTTATATGAAAATGACATTTTTAAGTTAAATTGTATACAAAACAAAGCTACTAAAATACATTGTGTTCAATATTTTTAGACTTGCTATATAAATAGACATGTAGATAAGTAAAATGTAAACGTCAGAAAAATAATGTACTTTTTCAATTGCAGCTGTTTTGAACTCATTGAGGTATCTCTGTACGGCCACTGATATTCTTAATGATCCGTCGCGTCTACCAGAGGAGGCGCTCGCAGCCGTTAATCAAAGTGAACGGCGGAAGTCAATGCAGTGATTGATTTTAACTAATGTGTATATTTAAAATTAGTGAAAATAAGAATATGACACAAGTTCGTTCTCCAAGTTCGATAAGAAACTTGTAGGCAAAACAGACAGTTACCGCAGATTATTCATAATTGCAAGAAAACGTCATGTGTACAGAGAGAGTCTTTTTACGCGCTAAGTATGATGTTTGGAAGTTTTGACTTCTTTGAGTGTATAATAATGTGTGTACACTCCAGTGGACACGAAAAAGTGCAATTTCTTAGACACCGATTCATTAGAAGTTACAAGCTAAGCAATTAGAAAGTGACATGAGCAGAAATTGATAATTAAAAAGTTTTTTGTAAAAGAAAAAAAGGCGCGTGTAAAATTGAGTTCTAGCTATACTTACAAATATATATATATATTTTTAGAAATCACTAAGTTTATGTCTATGATAGTAAATTTGAGTGTTTCATTTGGTGACTTCAATTATTAAATAAAAAAAAAATTAATCTTGCTTCGAAAATGTTTTCAGTTAAAAAGAATTGTTTAGAGCAATTGAACAATAATAACGCAAGACTCAAATGCTTTTTTCTACTAAAAATTGAAGCTGACTATAAATTATATAGTTCTCATTGAAAAATGTAATTTTTCACGTACGTTCACTTGAAAATATGTAAATACATATGGAAATCTATTTTAAAAGTTAGTTATATATATTCTGCCCAATACTTGCCTAACATTTGACTTTGAATGAGATTAGAGTACCATTAAAATTAGTAAAATCATTCCGCATTCTAATCGAAGCCTTCACCTCGATACACTCTCAGAGCAATAATTTGTTTGCACAAAGTTAATCCAGATAACCGATTTTCATATGACTGAATACTAAAAAAAAATATTTTTATAAATTTTGACTAAATTATATATAATGCGCAAATTTATTAGTACACGAGGAGAGAGTACTTTTATGCAAACGAAGTAAACTAGTAATCAATTCTTACGATTGTTTGCAAAAAGTAACGCGTTATTTAGAAATTAGAGTTGATAATTGAATTTGTAAGTATTCATACGAGGCACTGAAGATTCTACTATGGTGGAGGCGTAAGTTTGCAAAAGTTACTTAGCTAAATTGTTGTTATGTTATAAATACATGGTATATACGAACAAAACCAAACAAAAAAATTTTATAAAGTGTTAACCTTTACATACTATGATTGAATTTTGCATACTATGATTGAATTTTAGTTTCTTATGTCTTGTAAAATAGTGTAGCTTTTAACATTTTTTATTATAATCTACTTTAGAAATTATTTCTATTTACGGGTTCGACATGGGAAAATTCTTAGAAGTGTGCCTGTATAAAGCAAAATATGCTTTAAAATGTTACAGGGGGCTCCAAAAAAGCTTGTTTATAAGCATTCTAAAAAAATATACGTTTGTTAAATCGACAATGTTATGTAATACGAGATTTTTATTACAAAATTTCATGTGATAATGTAAAAAAAAAACACTTATAACAGTCCAATTTTTAGATAGAAATATAAACTGTAAAGAACTTTTGTACATCACCAAATGTGTCATTATTGTTAAAGAGCATAAAAAGGTTAATTTAAAAAAACATTCTATCTTTTTATTCTTTTCTATGCAATCCCTTAAAATATTTCTAAATAATTTTTAAAAAATTTTATTTTTTTAGCATGAAAATAGGGGAGAGGAATAAAAAAGCTCTTTTATAATCCGTTTGTTAAAATTAAATCTTACATATAATTTATTACATTATTTCGTAATGTTAACATTTTAAAGTACATAGTTAATCAGCCTTTGAAAAATGTAAATGTAAAATAAATGTTATATTACAATGGATCTTTTTAAAAACTTTTTTATACAAATATTATTACTGATATTAAATAACAAGTCTGCCATATTTGTACCAATGATGAATATGAAGATTTCCATATACAACAATCTAGTTATAGGAAAGTAGAAAAAAGAGGTGGATATAAATTTTATTTGATATAACCTTTTGTTTAAAATCAGTCCTAGCATATTTACATAACTAGAACATCAATCTGCGTTAAAATAAACATTACAGGACGATTATTAAAAATTTGCCAAAATCGAAATAGATTTTGCAGACCTGACTAAGATAATGATTGGCATATCTATATAGGTATATGGAAATTCGAACAATCACTATCACTGCTGGCCAAAGACTATATACCCTGGCCAATAACTGTACCGTTTACCCCTATTTTTGCAATACATCAAACATTTTTTTTTTAATTTACGCTAATTAACAAATAGAATTTCACGATAAATATTGATAGAGCAAAACAATTTTTCGTACATCATAGATAGGCTTTAAAATCCTGTCATTTTGAATGTTACAGCAGTTGAAATAATCTTTATTAAAACCAGATATCAAAAGTTAAAGTTCAATGCTATTTGCGGCTAAACTATATTTAGATATACAATTAACGATCCGAGATTCTTGCTATTCCGTTATCCATACACAAAGGCTGAAATCAATTTTAAAATAATTTGTAGATGACTTAATTTTCAAACTAAATTTTAGCTGTTTGTACAATAATTATAATTTTAATTCTCATTTACTGTCTTTATGTCCGACGCTTGAACTTTTAAGGAAGCATCATTAGGTCTGGTATTGAAAGTTGATCTTTATCTGTAAACTTTTAAACTTGAGGTATCATGCTTAAGATACCATCATATTTGTATCTCCCTCTTCTATTGTGCACTTTTAGACACAGCCTAGTAAAACCCATCTATTATATCTATATATAAAAAAAATTACTGGACAGCTTCCAAACATTATAATTATAAAGTAAATTAACACAGATTTTTGGTGCTGAAATAACATTCAATTTTCTTGTGATAGTATATTTTCAAACGTATGTTAAAAATAGTTTTAACATATTCAATGAAACTATTTTTTATTTTCATAGTGGATCGAAACAGGAATTGTATGTTAAAAAAATGAAAGTTTGAATTTAATGTACGATCAAAGTTTTGAGAAAATTTTAAGAAGTTGATTACTCAATAAACTAATTACTCTAAAAAGGGCACATTTAAACCATTACAGAATTAGAAATAAATGTTCACAAACATTTTTTCATTAAAATTTGATTTTTTTTATAAATTAGCTGTACTAATTTACATTAAAGTTACATAAGTAGAAATATAGATAGCATTTTTCACTGATTCACTCACTCATATTTGTATAATAAAGAGTTAGAGAAATAAAAATAAACAATTTTAAATAGTTTAAATAAACTTAACTTAAATTATTAGTCAATCACATATACACAAACAGTAGCTTCATATTGCCTCATTATTTTGTAGATCTATTCTACAAATAATACAATACATCAGTCCCCTAACAATGTTCAGTATACAAAGTAACCAGTTAATAAATTTTAAATTTATCAACTAGCCATGACGCTTGAATACAGTTCTTTAATAACATTTCTTCGTAAGAAAGCTAATTGTAAAATGATTATAAAGTAATAATACAACATGGATATAACCATAATTAAGATGCATTAAGGTTACACCTGTGAGATTATATATTTTCACTTATACCATCACTTTCCGTTATAAGTGCTCGTTCCAAAATAACTTTGCCTTCTTTGTACTGTTGATTTTTATCAGTGGCAAATTCATACATCCATCCCAGTTTCGCATCACAGTTTTTACAACTGACGTCTCTTACCATGTGACGTCCAGTAAGCATTACTCGATCTTGAACATCGCTGTAATAAAAAAAAAAGTTGTTCATAAAAATTAAATATTTATAAAATGAAGATCCACACAACAGAACAGAGTCACCATAACCAAGAAATAAAAAGAAATAATTATGCAATCTTTTGCATATCAAATATTTTGAATAAATGATATTTAATTCAAATAACATTTAATGAACTTATGCAAAGCTCAATTAATAAAAACAAAACATTATCCACTATCACTTTCATGAAAGTACTCTACAATGAAATAGCTTGTTTTACCTTTGTAAATTAATTGGTTAAAAACACATTGTTCAGGCAAAACAGAGTGACTGTGCATTTTCAAGCGTACTTAGGTACTCAAAGTTGAAAATAGTTTCGAAATGAAAACTTAATTTGTTCAAATATTAGCAACAAAGAGTAGATGAAGCATTGTGAGGAAACTACATATACCTGTACTTCAGATTGACAACTTTGTTGAAGAGAAATGCGCGGCCAGTTGCTCCGGTAAACCGGGTACTTATCAGCTGATCTCTGTTTGTCAAATTTGTGTCGCAAGACGCACATGAGAATAGGCGATTACCACCAATGTGCTCGAGAAATATAACACCCATTATTGTTTTTACATTAGTGTTACGTTCGGTACTCGTCGCTTGTTTTTCTTGACGTGCACATCGGCTTTCTTAGATTAGACTAGGTGAAAAATGTAAAGCGGCTTTCACAATGGTGGTACTAAACTTACACACGAGACACGACGCGACTACGCGTACGCGAACGCGATCAGTTTCTTATTGATAATGTTTAATGGAAACAGATTTTCTTTTCTACCTAAAATTGATGCATATAGTAAACTCGTAGTAGAGAAAAACATTTGAGATTTTTTTATCAAAAACGAAACATGAAACAAAACTACTTATTTACGGCCTTTCCACATTGAGCTCTTGTGCTGTGACGTGTGACGGAAAGCTATAGTTTGGACAGAGCCGTTGTCGCTAC
>JAWWEN010000009.1:2404859-2414912 GCA_035582955.1 Sycophila texana
TAGGTGTGCTTTCAAATTTTTTTTTTTTGTTTTTAATACCCCAGTTGTTTGTCTATTTCCGTAGAATCCCACATATACACAGATTAAAATTTACAATATTTTTGGCAAAATTTACTGTAAATTATGGTCACTTTTATCAAAGACTCCTGCAGTCTATGGTCACGTTCCCAAACAGTCAGTATAACTTTTAAAATACTTTTTTTCCCAGTGTATGGTATAAATTAAGGACCCACAAGCCGAAATATATCTCCTCGAAAATAGAAAAGGACAGCATCGACAATCTGACTTGCAGACGCCCTTAATTCCCTTGGTACCTAAACGTACGGGGCTCGCGGGTACTGGCGAGATCGGGCAGCAATGTGACGGGAGTGCGCGAACCGGGAAAATGAGGGGAGGCGGCCGTACGTATATATAAGGAGCTCCAGAGTCCGGCTCCCGGCAGACTATCGATCGTCGGCTGCGACAAGCGTTTCTTTCGTTCGTGTTCTACCGCCGTGGCTCGAAAAGCGAGCGACAGCGTGCGAATCGTCATAACTTGTCGGGCACGACGGACTTGCCCTGGGAGGCGGCTGCGGCCGGCGAGGGTGGCTGCTGGGGCGACGAGGCCGGGCCGACGCTCGTGCTACGCTCCAGGGGGCTGCTCGGCTTGCTCTCCGCCGGCTGCGATATCGCGCGTTTCGCCGACCTAAAACCCAAGATTCAATTGTACTTACTGCTTTTCAGGATCTATGTGCATGTATTTGCAATTATTTTTTTTTTTATTTCTTTTCTTTTTTTTTTAGTTTTTATAAATGAGTGAAACATTTAAGGAGCGCAGCTAACATTAAGTACCTCACGAGGAGTTCGTTCTGTTCATTTTTTTTTTTGTTTTTTTTTTTTTTTTTATTTTAATTTCTAGAAGGTTTCGCAAGGCTCTACGTCTAATTGGCGCTTGCTGTTTTCTGGTTTACGTTTCAATGTGCGTTTCCTAGACAGTCTATGGTATATTCTTTTCTGAATGAGGAAAGTCAGACGAAGCTTTTGGCGTGAACTATGATATCTGAAGCTGTGAAATTTTTTTTTTATTTAACAGTAAACTGTATTGAATTATTTACGTGATATTTAAAACTTTACACTTGACATTATGTATCTGATATTAAATTGTTGATAGTAGGGCATTAATTGTTTATAATTTCACAAATTCAAATAAAGCTTGATAAGCTGGAATGAACGAACTCGTGAAATACTTCCGAAATGAATTTTACGGTTACTGATATTTAATGCATTTTCGTATAGCAATGAAATCACACTTGAGAATTGACATATAAAAATATCAAAATGACCGTCAATTACGTATTTGTTTTTTATCGACAAAGTATAATTTGCCTGAATATTAGTGCGGCATACAACAAGCAGCAGTGCCTTCATCGCTTGAAACATTGAAATTTATATATAAAACATAAAATGATATCTTATAATCCATTAATGTGTGGGCAAAAATCTAGAGCTTTGTGTCGCATGGAAGAATGTAATTCGTTTCCCATGATAATGAAATAAATATTATTTAAATAAATAAAAAGAAAATAGCATGTTACTTTAAATTTTATAGTTTATTTATAAAGCAACAGTTTTGTTAAAAGTTAGAAATAAAATAAAAATGAAATACTTAAAATGATAAAATGACTTAATTAATAGCTGTCGCAATTCACAAGTATGTTTTTTAAACTAATCAAAATTAATATTAAATAATATTAAATATAAAAACTTTTGAACGCAAGTAAAAAAAAATATAAAAAAAGCAATGTAATATGTAAAAACAAATAATCTGGAAAGTTCTAAAGTTATACCCACGCTTATAGGATCATTGCATTTTGAAGCACACATTTATTATAGACATTGCGTCACATAGTGTAATTTCTGTACGATTTCGATAATTAAAAGTGAATGTTGGACAATAGCATCAAATGACAAAATTTATTAAGTTTTAAATTATTTAACAGTTCCAACATTCACAAATATTATAGACCATCGTGAATAATTGACTATAAATCTGAAATGAAAAAAAGTGATGTTAAGCGGTGAAATTTAGAAGCAATTGAGAGCAGAGTTACGATCACATTTCATATGGCTGGACGAAGTATATAAAGCGAAAAACTGAAGGCTGCGTATCTGTAAAAGCATAAAGATCGAAATGAATTTAAAATTAAAATGCAAAAAGGAAAAATGTTTCTCATTAAAGCTGTTTGATGACGAGAAGCGTATTGATGCATCAGCTGTAGCATGGGTGGAATATGATAAGAATAAAGATATATGTCAAAAGTTATTGTACAATATAATAAATATGTAAAAAATAAGTAATAATAAAGAAAATATATGTATTATTACTTTATACAGTAAAATTGTATAGTTTCAATCTTGTACGTTGATCTTTCTACACTTATGTATATATCATTTAGTTTGTTTTAATATTTTATTGTACATATAACTCCAAAATTATACTTTCCAAATTAAAATGCATCTTATTCGATCGATAAAATGAAACATTTGAAAAGTGAAGGTACATGGGACGCAATGAAACAAATTGCGATATTCCAAGTATACAGTGCTATATACTTCTTCGATATATCGCACAGCTATTAATATAAACTATGTCAGCTTTCAAAAAATTTATTTATTAATAATATATTTATTAGAACTCGTACGGCTACCAATTAAATAAACTGTCAATTTCAAGTATACTTGTGTACTTAAAGTACTTATTATACTTTAAAACTCAATCTATGGGATAACTAATTTTTAATCTAATTATTATCTAAATTACTTTGAACAACTATTTCATGACAAGAATCAATGAGAAACACTGACTGATTAATATTCAATTTTCCTTTTACCCATTTTATATGTCCGTGAGCTGTGGTACGTAATATATATTGACAAAACATACACATCTATATTTATCGTGCAACGTATATACGTATAAATATGAATAATAAAATGATCATAAGCTCTATGATGTTTTCCTTCGTGCTGTCATATTTGTATAACAAGCAGTGATGTGGCCCGACCTACCACCAAATTCAAATCAATTCAGAGCTGCGGTTGCATAATTTACTGTCAATATTGATTTTTAAGAGAAAATTTATCGTTCACTAAGTTCACATTTTCGTTTCATATCAGCTTAAAAAATCAATCGCTACCGTTATCTCAATTAAAAAGAAAAGTTATTTACTTTTAAAAAAAAAAAGAAAAAAAAAAGGAAAATAAGTTAAAATTGTTAAAAAAAATGTTCTCTTAAAAGCCTCTATATATAGGTATACAACGTTTGCTACAGCGCAAACTAAAAGCAATCCCAGAACTTTGGTGGGAAGACAGCTCTCGAACACAGTTTCGTCTAAACACAAAGAAACAACGACCAAAGAGAGAAAAAAAAAAGATACATTTACGAGTGGCACGGCTCCCAATTTTTACCTTGGTCGCCACGGCAAGGCCAGAGTTAGTTCCAGGAACTTAAAGGAAAATTGACTCGTTTGCGGAGCGATCGAGCACAAATCCTGGACAAATAATCGCACGTTTTCTGCTTGTTTTCCTAGACGATTCTTTTCTTTTTCTTTTTCTTTTTTTCGTTTAACGATCTTTTATCGCTCGTATACGGCTCACTACGCAAAAGGAAATGAGTGAAAGAGAGCGCAGAGGTTTAGGCGCAGCAGCAGTAGATAGGCTCCCAACTTAACGTTTCACTCTGCTCTGCCATTCAGAGCTTTTTTTTTTATCTTTTAGAGTTTAGTTCGCTGGCTGAACGCGACATATCCTCACAGCCGGTACCTGCAATTGTAATAAGCTCGTGAGCCGACGCGACCAACGTGCCTCTCCGTTTCTACTAAACTCGTTTACTTTTTCTTTTTTTTATTATTATTATTAAACAAACGTTCTCTTTGGCTAGACCCCATTCATTAAAAAACACATGGTGATGTGTACGCATAACACACGATTACTCTAGTCAAGGCAGCGGGTGGTCTATATGGATCAAGTAAAAAGCTTTCAGGGGACAGATAGAGACTGTCTCACACTGGTGATTGACGACAATGCCAGTCTTTTGATTTTGCGGTAACTATCCCAAGAAACTCGTGAAAATCCTAGAAATATTGCATTTGGCAAATGCTCCTCTTGGACACATGCACATTAATTATTTTTAAGCTGTATAAATATACGTTTATCTTTTAGTCACTCTAATTTTAATCGGATACCATGCCTCGTTCTTCCTGTTTATTTAAATGCACTTTTAAAGCGGGTTTGTTTATCGTGTATCGAGCTTCATTAGCCAAATTACAATATTCCGGCTTACATCGACAACAAAAGAAAAACAATGCGATACAACTGTATAATAATTTTATAATGAAAAGAAGTCGGTCAAAAAATATTTACGCGACAATCGTTTGGCTCGACTGCACAGCGAATGTAAATGCCTATATTATACAAGAACAAAGTTTAATACAATCAACGGTGTATCACGAAAATTGTACACCCGATCAAACGGATATTAAAAAACAGAAACGTATCAGTCATTCAGATCGTGAGACAATCTATCTACCTATGCTGTTTTGTCACATTCAACTTGTAGGAAAAAAAAAAAAAGTAGCAAAGTATAGAAGGAGAGAAAGACGAGAATAGTTACCAGTGTGAGTAAGTTAATTGTACGTAGATAATAGGCGTGTGTTAGATGTGACTAAGGTAGACTTTCCTTTTAAGTACACACTGCTGCGCGCCGGCGAGTTGACCGCTGTGTCGTTACTGGAACAGAGCCGAGGCTCATATTCACACTCACACACTGGCATATATCACACTTCAACGGCTCCACTAATTAAAATCTTTCATCGACGCGGACTTATGGACCAGCGAGACGATCGCTACTTTAACAAGGGTACACACGAGTGTAAGAACCATCGAGTCCTCAATTGCACACGCTTCGCCGAGTCGCCAGTCCATAGATCTCGGAATCAATCGACTTCGTCGTTATAAGCTTTACAGAACAAGATTTATACCCACGTCTTTCCAGTGATTCGTCAAATTCGACTTTTTTTTTTTTTAAGCGGCTCTAACTTTGATAAGCGTGCGCTTTGTTTATACCGATGCACCTATTGTGAGCTTCGTATTAAAAATTTTCTTAATGAAGTAAACAAATCAGTTTATAAATGATTTTGCACGCGTATTACAACAATTAGAGACAACATCGAAAAAAAAAATCAAACTTCAGCGAATCACATTAGCGAAAATATATAACTAAAAGACCTAATGCTAGTTTATTCTAAAAATAACAAAAAATAAAATTCTACGTCGCCTAAGTCGCTGACTATTTCTCTCTAAAAAATTATAAAAAGATGGTATATGCACCATTAACCAAACATTCTCCAAAACGTATAGTACGTCTATCAATCGAAACTGTTAATTCATTTTCGTCTAAATGAAACGTCAAGTTGGCGTCGTGACAGTCAGAGTAAATGGTTGGTTACTGGCCGACAGATCATCTGTCTTCAATGGTCAACTCTTCTACCAGGGGTGTATACATATGTCTCTCTCTCTGCAACGTCCTCGCGAGAATCGGCGAAATCGCAACGCGACAAAAAAAAACTGCAAAAAACAAAGCGTCGCGAGAAAGATACAGAGGACGCAAGCGAGAGAGAGAGATAGAGGGGGAGAGAAATGGGGAGCAGGGAATTGCGCGAAGTTACGTTTGCGCGGAGTGCCCTCACCTTCTGCGACGCAGCGAGGCGTTCTGACCGGGCAGTCCGAACTGCCCCCTCGGGATGACCATCCGCGCATTGCCCTGAGCGGGTCTTGAGCCTCCGTACGCCTGCAGAGCGCTCAGGTGCGCAGCGTAGCCCTCCTGCAGCACCGTGGCCAGGGCGTGATTTTTGCGCGGAACCTTGCCCACTATGAAGATCTGGTTTGGTTCGAGGTTTATCGACGTATATACACTTATGTCCTTGTTGCTGCCGTACGCGTGATGGATTATTACACCATGCTCCTGATTGAAAAAAAAAAAAAGACAGTGAGTATAAAATATTTTGTGGCTGTGCCGAATGAATAAACAATGTTGATGGAATGTGAAAGAGATGGTGGTGATTAATCATAGCATGAAGATTAATCATAGAAACGTTTAATCACCTGCACTAAATTTTTGAGGTAAGCGGCTTTATGCGCCAAGGGGTCGGTAGACAAACCATCAGCGAAGGATACAAGACCATGCGGGAAGTTGTGTTGCGAGAGCCAGGAAACGACTTTGTGTTGTTGCATGTCCGGCCTTCCCGTTATGTAGATAATTAAGTAGCCTAATTCTTGCCAATGTCTAAGGAAAACGTTCGTTAAGATATTTATAGTTCAGGAATTTATTGCCAATTGGTAATAAATAATAAAGAGATGTAAAGATCAGAATTATTTACCTGACAATATCCACAGCACCAGGTCTTACTTTAGGATCCTTACCAGTCACGGAAACACTTGCGGTGAATGAACCATCGATACTAAAAACAACACACTCCGTTTTTGGTGGTATCACAGCCATGAAGAAATCTACGGACGTATGATCGCCTCTGAAACGCAATAGCAGAATGTTAGTAGCTAAATTAAATTGAATGAGATTAAGTAGGTAATTAATAAAGAAAATATATTTGACTAACCTCACTATCATTTTCACAGGATACAGACCGTAGCCTAACGTTTTATCTTCTGGAATTTGATAAGTAACTCTACCGTTTTTATCTGTTACTTCAGTCGAAAATAAGGTCCATTCACCTGCCCTAACGTCTTTCATTATATGAATATCTATTTTCTCGCCTGTAATTAAGTAAATTTTTAAATAGTATTTTATTTCTAGAAGCGAAATGTCAGCAATGAATTGAACGTTAAAATACCTGTTAAAGCTATGACTCCTATAGGACCATACATAAATCTAGCTACGAGTATTTGAGGTGCACCATCTCTAACAATGACATCGTTAGCTCTATGATTAGCAGCAACATTCTGAAAAATTGAAATGTCAGTCAGTAGTCATTCTATCTTTGATTTAAAAGCTCGGCTTTATTCGCTGATTTTAATTTAATTTATTCTTACTTTTAATTTAACCGAAGTACGTTTCTTATTCCACTTCTCCCTAGGCTGGCCTGGACGGAAGCAGGTGAGCTCCTTGTCCTCGTGTCCAATCAGCTGCAGGTCAAACCTGCCGAGCTGCCGAACGATGAATGCAATGACATCCGAAGACTCCCAGTAGCTTGCGTGGAATAAGTGAGGTAAAGCGTTAGTAGGAAAATTCGCGAGTCCCTCCGGGCAATATAAGGCGTAGTCTATCCTCTTGCTGCCCCACCATTTCTGAGTAACTGAAATAAGTTAAAAATAAGCATTAATTTCGTTCGACGTTCATTCTCTCTCAATTGAAATCTAACTACTGAAGCCAAGAGCGATATATACGAGAAGATACAGCTTGTAGAGGTATGCTATCTATACCCGACATTGTACTATGAATTGATATATCCGACAGTCTTCTTATGTGAGACATCGTCATATTGGGTACGTTCAGTCCATCGGCAAACAATTGGGGATTAGTCTGCACCGTTTCCACTGTAAAAAAATAATCGCCAATTAAAAATTAGCAAAGTTAGGTGTACACAATGAAAGAAGAAAAAATAATTTTTTGAAAAGTGACAACTTACGCAAGTGATAAGGCTGCCCATTGCCAAGGGGATACTTCTGGTATCTAGCGACATTGACTGGCGGCAGGAGGGAGAAACGCGCCGAAATCAACGGCTCTAATCGAGCCGCGACGGGGTCGCTCGGATGAAACATATTGTACACTTGATTGACGCACGGCCTAGTTATATTACACAATTTTTCACTCGTTGATGAGATCTTCCTGTACGCCAGAACCAGGGACAGTGGACTGCCAAACATGAAGAACTCGCTGACATCGAAATCCAATTTACACTGATGAGCGTTATCACTGAAATTAGAGTTGCATATATTATTACGCATGAAATTATATTTGGGTTTTAGATAAAATCACTGCACAATAATTTTTACAAGAAAAGTTAAATGTTCTTGACAGTGCTTTGCAATAAACTGAGACGACTAAAATTGTAATAATAAACCTACAATACTTCTAAAACAGTACTAGTATCCTTTAATAATATATTTTTTTTTTTTTTAAATTTTTTACTAAAACATACTAAAGACTCCGGAAAAAGTAATCTTCCTTTAAATCTTTTACCCCTCTGAATTTAAATAGGCGAAATGTCACTTAATGCAATAACAAAGAAGAGGACCAGAGTTTCGAGTCCCGAATTTTGCTAAAACTCTTTAATAATTATATCTTTTGTTCGAAAATAATAAGCGAGAGTCTCGAAATTTTTATGAATGGAGCCTAGTAATGACACAGGGGACTTTTTAAACAATTTGGGAAATATGCATTTACAAAAAACGTTAATTACGTGTATTGTGGTTGAAAACTACAGTTTGTACAATCATGCATAAAAAATAAAAATAAAGCGCAACATAAAACTACAACATGAGACTTGCCACATTATAAACATCTTTATATTTATTCTTTATACAAGCTTGTAAATTTGTAGTTTCAACAAGTCATTCAGTACGATTCATCATCAAGTACGATTTGCATGTTTCAAAGAGCTTTAGCGAAACCGAGGATCCTGCACAACTCTGGTATCCTCACCTTGTAAGTGGAATAGACATTTGACGTTAAAGAAGAAAAAAAATACTTAATAAAGTCAGTTACATGGAGAGAAATGTTGTAGTAATAATTACTATGTTCCGTAGGAACAGTGGTATATATACTCAAAATATGACGATTTTTACTATAAAACATAGTAACAATTGTTATGTACCTAGCAATTTCTACTATATACACAACAATTTTTACTAAGTGCTTAGTAATTTTTACTATGTTTTGTAGTAAAAATCGTCATAGGTCGAGTATGTCCCACACTGAAAAAAATAACAGGGGAACGTTTACAATAAATTTTGTAAGAAAATTACTATAAATTTTGGAAATATTGCTATATATTTTGGAAAAATTACAATTCTTATACTAAATATGCCATAATTACAGCAAATTTTACTATAAAAATTGTAATTTTTCCAAAATGTATAGCAATTTTCTTGACTTGCCAAGGCCCGTCTTACAAAATTTATTGCAAACCTTCTCCTATTATTTTTTTCAGTGCACTGTTCCTACGGAACATAGTGATTGTCACTACAACATTTCTCTCCGTGTACCTGGTAGAAGACGACCTCCGCCTGGGCGACGGCGCGGACAAGTGACGGCCGTCTTCGCACGGTCCGTTGTTCTCGTGGCTATCGTTCTCGAGGATGCTGTTCTCGCTATCGTGCCTGGACTGGTACTGCGAGGACCGACAGAGCGCGTCGTACGCCAGGATCGAGCCGACGGAATCGCCGATGAAGCAGACCTGGCCGTTGAAGCCGCGGCCCTCGTCGCTTCGCACGAATTCTTGATAGACCTGGTTTGCGCCGTTCACGACCCTCGTCACCGCGTCCTGGTAGTCCGGCGTCGAAGTCGCCAGCATCGGTATCGCTCCGATCGGTATTGTGTCGTGCGTTATCTGAGGTGTGTCCATGCACGACGGCGACACATCAAAGCTGTACGGACTTAAACTGAAGGGGCAGTTTTAATTTTTCGTTCGGAAAATACATTTTTTGCTTTTATTAATTTTTTATATACAAATGAAATTTTACGCGAAACATTTGATCTTGCGATTGAATTGTAAAAATAAAAAAATGGAATTAATATAGAATCAATATTCATGTTATTTGAGTAGTATGTATAATTTTTAATTTCAACATACAAGAAGGAACGTTTTGTTCAAACCAACGTCTGCGTTTCTTTATTTTTTACAAATTGCACTCTTTATAGGTATATAGTTCGTTGCATGCTTGTATATGTGCGATTCTACGGAAATAGACAAACAACTGAGGTATTAAAAATAAAAAAAAAAATTTTGAAAGCACACCTACGGGACAAGTTTTTCCCGGTTCCTTAGGTGTCCCTCA
>JAWWEN010000009.1:2415012-2427549 GCA_035582955.1 Sycophila texana
TCTGGTAAAATTAACTATATTCCGGTTTACTAGGGTGTATAGTTAAATTTACTTTTGACTTTTTTCTCAGTGCAGTGTAAAAACACATTAAATCGGTTAAAGTGAAATGGGGTTAAATTAGACTCCATTGGAGTGAAATTTTCACTCGAAGTTTGGATTGAAATTAACTCTCTCGATTAGAGTGAAGTAAAGTAACTTTTTCACTCAATTGTAAAGTGAAAGGATAGACCAAAACCTATAAAATCCTATACTCTATCAGAGTGAAATTAAGTCATTCTATACTCGTGTAAAGTGATTATTTCACTCCATTATCGTAAATTTTAAATTTAACTCTATGAATGAATTAACTCTAGAATTACAAAGTGAAATTGCACTCTAACCGTTTTAGCGTGAAGGTACTTTTAACAATAATAATAAAATGATAATAATGTTATTAATATTATTCGTTTTTTTGTACGCGATATCGACCATACAATTGCGATATGTTTTTTTTTAGTGTTATGTTTATGATAATTAATTTTCATGGGTACTGAGAATGTGCTTATAATATATAGTAATTTATGTCTTAACGCACATGAAATGATGAAATTAGTTTTAAAGTAGTAGGAACAATTTGAGACACGCATGTAATTCTGATTTAGCAATTTTATTATTAACGTGGGGAACTTTTTTTTTAATCCGATGAACGAGCAAAATTTTCGTTGTGCAATGCCGAAATAAAAATGGAAAAAACAAAACTTCACATGATCTCGCAATTACATGAACACGGCGTATTCGTTTTTTATTTAAGAAACGATTATTCTTCTCAACGCGATAATTATGCAACATTGAATTTAAAGTAGCAATTAATTTTTTTTTATCAAAAACTTAATTTATAAAAAAAAAAAAAATTATCTGAGAGAAGTTAATATAAAGTATCGGTTGCGAAAATGTTGCAATTTTTTTTATTCAGGCGAAAGGGTAGGGAGATTACTATACAAAGTGCAGCCTCAACTTGACGAGCGTTAGTCTTGCTTGCCGTACCGCGAAGTAGTTGCAGTGAAGTGCAAAACTACTGATCACATTCATTGATTTCATTACATTTTTATCGAGTATTCTGCACGGATTATGGAAAGGTGGAGAGGAAAAGTTGCGGTGGTCACCGGCACTTCCGCCGGAATTGGCTCGTCTATTGCTCGAGCTCTTCTCGACCAACAACTAATTGTTGTGGGATTATCCAGGCGGAAAGATAAAATGGAGGTAACGTTAAAGAAATTTCATTAAATTTTTCATTAAAGTGAAAGGAAGCAGATGAGGTTGTTTTTTTTTGGTGGTCGCTTTATTTATGGTAATTATTTAATGTACAAATTTAAAAGATACTGAAAAAGTGATTCTGTTTTTAGGAAGTGGCTAAAAGTTTCAATAACAGGAACAACTTTTATGCGTGCGAATGCGATGTATCAAACGAGCAAAGTGTACGCGATGCTTTCGAATGGATAAAAAGACACTTGAAAACTGTACACATATTAGTAAATAATGCGAGAACTGGAACATTTGGAAAATTAGAAAGTAATTATACTTTTAATGCATTTTTAAAACGTTGTTAAAAAACAAATCTTGAGAAGAAGAGAAAAGTCGAGTCTTTCATTTTATGCAAGAGACCATAATCTGTTAAAATTTAGTTTCTGAAATAATTCAATGCTATTAAATCTATCTAATCTGATTTTAGGTCTTTCGTTCGACGTTCTGAAAGATACTGTAAATGTAAATTTTCTTGGATTGCTGCTTGGCACGAAACTAGCAATGGCTATCATGAAGGAAGGAAAACACGAATCACACATTATCAATATCAGCAGGTATCTTTTTTTTGCGATAACATATTATACGCTTAATAATTTTAAATGATCAAAAATGCGAAATATCTTTTCGATAGAAGCTGAAATTGCCTAAATAAATTAATAAAAGAAAAACAAAGTTATCAAAACAGTTATAGTATTATGCAAACTCAACAAATGTCAATAAAACCAAATCTCAAATTATGTCGCGCAACACAATTAAATTACAGAACTTTTTAGATTTTTTTATTTTATTTTCATCAAGCTAATTTTTCCAGCGTTTTTGGCCACCAAATAAACATCTCGACCACTTTTCCTCCAAACAATGTATATCCCGTATCAAAACATGCTGTAAGTGCACTGTCACAAGTTTTGGAAAAAGAGCTGCTAAACGACGACATTCGCGTTACGGTAACGTGAATAATTTCTCATTCTAGCCGCATCAAATTTTGCAATCGATTAAAATGAATTAATGAAGTGTTTAAAAAAATTTTCTGCAGAACATTAGTCCACGAGCCGTGAGAACTGACATGTTCCTAAGTGGGGGTACGTACACCGAAAAGTTTGATATATTGGAGCCAGATGACATAGCCGACGCTATTGTGTACGTGATCGGAGTGCCTCCCCGAGTTCAAATAGGAGAATTAACAATTACGCCCTCGAAAATGTCATTATAGTTGGATGTGACACCGATCGATAGGAAAACTGAGCGCGCGCGATATTCATTTAACGAAGAGTGAATTAAAGAGGCATTTATAGCGCTGCAATCATAAACAAATTGTTTTGTAAATAAAAATCCATTTCTTTTTTACATTCAATAAAATCTTTACTGCATTTTCCGCGTATCGAATGCAAATAGAGCGAAGGGTAAAAATTAAACAAGTAATTGTTCTCCGTCCAGTAAAACCTTGAATATGAAAATGTATTATGAATTGATTATTTTTATAATTTTTTTTTTCTTTTTAATAAAAAATAAAATACGAAGGAGCATAAAGCTTGCTTCGCGGCATTGAACTAATTATCTCGATGCGTGTAGAAACGAAATGAACGCAGTATTTAAAGGCTCGCTCGCTAGAAATTACTTAGCATATTAATTCGCATGAAAGTTGTATACACACCTTGTTTACCGAGTTCGGGCAAAGTTGGAGATGTCGAGTCCTCCTCTTCTGCTAGAAGATCCAAAGAACTCCATTTAGCTAATGACGAGTTATCTTCGAGCTCAAAGGTCTCTGCGTGATCAGAAATTTCAACCTGCTTTTTTATCTTACTTCAATTACATTACGATTTATAAAAACTTTGGTTTTATTTTAAATCGTCGGTAACGAGATCGAATCGAACAAATTCTTTTTTTTCTGATATCAATTAGTTCAGCGAGAGAATAAAAAAAAAAAAGAAAGTTGCTTAAACAAGTGAACTTTTAGTACCAAAATAGATAATTGTTAATTGGAGGTGTAATTAGTGTATTAATTGGACAGAGTCATCAAGAATGCAATCGATTGAAGTGTTAGATGTTATATTAAAATGCACATACTGTAATTTGCTTTGCTGAATGCTTGAGAACGTTGCCATGCTTTAAAATACATGCCTCGGATAGTGAAGAAGAATATAATAATGTTCTGTAAATACTTTATAAAAATAGAGCATATATAAGTGACTGCAAGCAGCTTTTTCTTTACTTTTACAACACATCCAATTGATTTGTGTACTTACAGTCAAATGAAAATTGTGCATTCAATTGGAATGCACTTGTTCCTCAAATTTTTCGTTTATTTATTTTCAATTAGAATCTCTTGTGTACTTATAATCATTGATTTGAGAGTCGAACTTCGTGTCGGTGTATAAATAAAAAATTGTTCTACAAATTAAGAAAACGATAAAAAATAATTAAATTACTACTTCTATATTATTAATTTTGTAAATAATTATAGATAAAAAAAATTACAGTACGAAAAAAAAGTGTACTTTAAAATTTGCCTTTCATATTTGAAATTATTTTCCATAAATAATAAGATTGGCCAATCAGTGTGCTTTTATAAATATCTTCGTGTTGATTAAATACGTTTAGAAAGTGTCTAACTTAGTTAATAATTACCTGGTACGTTTGAATTTTTTTATTGAAAACTGGATACAACTAAACATTCAACATTAGCAACAAAGTTATAAAAAGATACTCGTATTTGTACCATGTATGGGTTTTTAGTGTCAATGTAAATATTGAGTGCAAGTAATTGAATGTATGTGGCATTTTGCAAGTAATTGAATGTGGTGTGGCATTTTGTATTTTAATAAAATATTCTTCGAAGATACTTGATAAGTACGAATAAAAAGCAAGTAGAAATTTCCTGTTATTTATATAAATATAAAATCTGGCGATGATTAAAAAAGAACTCAGCTAATAATAAACGGACAACTAACTACATGTTTGACATTAGAAACAGTCTACAGTTCCTACCTTTCATTATAGTAGGTATAATGAACCCGGTTGCAGCTGTAGTAATTGCGCGTGCGACAAGAAACAAAGACAGAATGCATATAAAAAAAGAAACATCTTAAATGCCGATCTGGTGCTACAACATGTGTTCTTTAGTGAAATTGTGCAATTGTTTAGAAGAGCACGTCAGTTTTTATCGTATTCAGTGTCCTTTTTATGATGGCAAGAATGATTAGTCTACAATATTAATTAACCAAGCGTTTTGTTATGTTCAGTTTGTATTAATAATCCGATGACTAGAATTTCAAACGTTCACCAATAAGCAAACAGCACAGTAAATTGAACATCGGAAAGGTAAACGTTAAAATTTCAGCATCGGCTGGGATTAGTCTTGGCGCATCGGCATAAGAAAAGTAAGTAACTTCAAATAAGTATACTAGTAATAAAGTGCTGCAATATTGACATGCTCTAAGAATACAAATGCTTATATCTCATTCGGTCATAGTTCGAACAAGAGCTCGATCGATATCTTCGAAAGTCTATCGTCTAAGTAATAATCATGGCCATGCCTTAGCTATCATGACTGTTCGAAGAGATGAATAAAATAAGATCAGAAGGTAATAGAGACGTGGACGTCCTCGGGGCCGCAGGCTTTACCTTGACAATCGAAGAACTCGTCGTCGCTACCGGACTCGGACTCCCGTACGATGCTCTCCATTCGCCAGTTGGCCAACTGGGCGTCGAAGCTCTTGGCCGAGCTCGGCGAATGCAGCGACGAGCTGCTCTTCTTCCACACTTTGTCCTTCTCGACTTTCGCCACCTTTTCCATTTTTTTTCTGCGAACATTTTCACGCGAACGCCTGTCAGTCACAGAGGGGTTAATGCGAATCGACCAGCGAATTGTACACTGCGAGAATTTTCTCATAAAAATTACGGTGAAGCTCCCCGTAAAAATTACGTGAAAAAAACGTAATCGTGGGACGATTTGCAGGCACGGGAAAATTAACTATCATTTTGTTCCGAAACCTGGACTGTTGGAGAATTAGCTTTGTAATGTTTATAAGAAAAGCTGTATAAAAAATACGTGGATTTTCTAGTAAAAATTACGCTTAAGCTTCCCGTTTAAGTTTTTTCAGTCTTAAAAGAAAATTATTCTACAGCTAGGAGAGTAAACCCATAGATCACGGATTTCCTTGAAATTAAAAAAAATGTTTTTACGTATAAAAAATAAAACAATTCAACTTTTAAGCACTAACACCTGATTTTTCTGAAGCTCGAAGACAAAATAGTGGTTAAATTCAACCGCACGATAGAGATTAGTAGATTAATTTTAAATTTTCTTAATTTGGTTAATGCTTGCTTTTTTTATACAACGCTATCAAATTATACAAACAGTTAAAGTGAGAAGCTATTTAAACCAAAGATTTTTTATGCATTTAAATAAACATATTTCGTTACAAATACATCACTGCTCAACAATAATGTTAACACAAATTAAGATTTTTTTAAATGTAAGGTTTTAATTATTTAACTGTTCACTTTAACTTTTTGTAAGACTAGACACATCATCCAAAATCAAAACATTTGTACAATTGGAGTGATATAAAAAATACTAATCTTTATCATATTGATGTAAATCAATAGTTATATATCAACCAGCTTTGAAATTGTCCGCGTTTAAATTTTTAGCTTCTTTCGTAGCTGTCCGTACACAGATAAAAAGAATGATTCTAGAGAAAATCGTCATGTATTTTAAAGTCAATTTGCTCATGTCGTTCATTACAAGTAAATATTTCTTAACAGTAAAGAAATATTTATTAACAGTTAATAAACGATTTCTTTTAATACCACGCTTACTTACAGCAAATAAAACATTTCTTAACTGTTAATTCCTAATCATTTAGTGCGATTTAAAGTCACATTCATTAACTATTAAGTCAGCGACTTTATCATGAACAATTCTTTTTATCTGTGTATACAAGGTCTTTCTCAGTTTCAGAGAAGAGAAATCCGTGATCCGCAGGTCTGACACTCTCCTCGAAAGCTCGATTGCTCAGTTTTTCATTCTATCATACTCACGACGAACATCGAATCCTAAAAGAAATAAATTATAGTTTTTTTTCTGCGATATCCAAACAAAGAAAGAAGAAAAGATACCTGGGTGGCGCGACTTCGGTAGGCGAGTCCTCGGGGCTGTTCTCGCCCTCCGAGCTGACTGCCGTGTTGATAATAGGTATGTCGGACGGTTTTCTGATGGAGGCCGGGCTCTGCGGATCCTCGTTCTTTTCGATACTTCCGAGAGTAGCGGCCAGCGTCTTGGCCACCTGCGCCGAGTCTTGAGACGTGATTGTCGCGTTCGCCTTGTCGCTGTCGGCCTCCTCGCCGTCTGCCAGGTCCTCCGCCGATTCCGCCAGGCCCATTTTCGCCTGCAACGCCAGCTGCGTCTGCCTCTCGATCTCCCGAATGTCCTCCATCGTCAGACCATTCCACTCGTCCTGCCAGGCCCAGGCTTGACGATGCGCTCGTACCATTGTTTTCCTCAGGGCTGATTAATATTACAATAATTTTATTTTCATCAGGAGGCACGGTAGCGCCTCGAGGCAAGTTTAAGTTCGACGGAACGACTTGCCTACGAGGCCGCACCGCGCGCCTCTGTATACTTTGATATTGGATTTTAACCTCCTATTTTTTTTTCATTTAACACTTTTTTAATACTTAGTATTCATAAAATTAATTCGTATCTATGTTTTATAATTAATTCATAAGTCAATCTTTAATGCACAACAAGTTTCATGCAAAAAGATTGACTATTTATTGAAATATGAAAACATTTTTTTTTTAGTTTATACAAGTTCTTAAGGTATATCATACATTATGTAGTTTATATCTTTTTTCTACTTAAGGAAAAAGAGTTTCAGACTTAAGAGTATGTCAAAGTCATCTATAGGGATTGACTTTAGCGGCATCGACATTTTCTTAATTATTTAAAAATCAAAACAAATTTAAAAAAAAAAAGCCTAACTTGGTACCCTCCGCATTATTTTACGTTAATTTTTAATATTTTCAATGTTTACATTGTTAGAATGGATGTACCGTTGATTTCTTAATTATTTAAGTATAATTTACATCTAAAAATTTGTATTAATATAGTAATGTAAAAGATATTTTTCGCCTGAAATACATGAGCATGAAAGAGATATCTATATATGCTTAAAAAACTTACGTAACAAGTCTAACAGTTTTTTTAGAAGTATTTCTTTCAAAGAAAGTGCAAGAGTAAATTAATGTCAAAACTAACTTTGAAACTGCGGTCCACACACTACTAAAATATCGAAGAGAGCACTTAGAATCGCGGAAGTAGTTGAAAATTTTTTTTTCCCTACGAGTTACAAGTTGATCGACTTCGCCCGCGGAGTTTTTCTCACCTATGTCCTGGATGTACTTTTCGAGCTTCGTCTGCATGCCCCAGTACCGGAACTCGATGCGGCACAATTTGTATGCGCACATCAGCGACTTTCCCGAGAGAGTTGGCTGAGGTTTTCCCTGGGGAATTTTTAAAGGTAAATTTAAAGGTACACGCGCTTTCATAAATTATACGTCCGCGAGTACGTCGCTGTCCGCGTATTTCTGTTTAAACGCGAATTTATCCGGGTACTAAGCTAAGCGGTTCACCACCGGAAACTGTTGCAATAATAATTACGAGATACAGTGCGGCTACTTTACCGCTTATTTGTGATAAATAAATTTACGTACTTTACACACGAGAGCTTTGTAATAGTTTCTTATTATTACTCTTGTAGTATTACAATTTTTTTTAAATAAATTAATGCAAAAAGTACTTTTTCTTTTCTTTATTTACGGAAAGTGCGTAAAGACTTATTTTAACATCGATCCGACAATAATAAATACGAGATACAGTATGGTTACTTTACGACTTATTGGCGATAAATAAATTTACGCACTTTAGACATGAGAGCTTTGTAATACTTTCTTATGATTACTCTTGCAGTATTACAATTTTTAAAATAAATTAATGCAAAAAGTACTTTTTCTTTTCTTTATTTATGAAAAGTGCGTAAAGTCTTATTTTAACATTGACTTGACAATAATAAACACGAGATATACAGTATGGCTATTTTACGACTTCTTGACGATAAATATAAATTTACGTGCTATTCATGCAGATCTACGTGTCATAAACTTTCTAAATTACTGTTACTCTGTTAGAGTATTGTAATTTTTGAAAACAATTTAACGCAAGAAATATTTCTTATCATTCTTTATGCGTAAAGACTTACTTTAACATCGGCCCAGTATTCTTCCAGCCAATTCTCCGTCAATGGTCCTCTCGTCGTTTTTTCCGAGATATACAGCATTGGATCTTCCTCTTTGACGTAATCAGATCCAACCGGCTGATCTTTCACAATGTCAATTACATCTGCACAAAAGAAAACGAGCCCCATTCATCCTCCATGCAGTAAAAGGCTTAAATTTATTCATTAGATTGGCTAATAAGTTTTAACGGCATTATCAAGCGCCCCGCAGGAGATCTTAAAAAAAAAGGTCAGATTTCCAGGGGTAATTTAAGGCTAACCGGTTAAATTTGACCCGGGAGCGACATTTACATGACAGAACCGCGAAAATTATTCACCGAACCCAAGCCGCAACCTCCAACTAGGTTGGCTTTTGAAAAATGCACGCGACGCGAGCGATCTTGCCTTTCCAAAAGACGAAGTCGCTACTATCGAACGCGGCATCAATAACTCATTAGTCAGTCGTCGCTCGTGCTCGCGTTGCCATCAGGCGGAAAAATCGCGGGATCATTAATTCAGACGAGATCGGATTTAATCCCCGGAGGCGCGGATTTAGAGGTATACCGACCTACGACCCGATTCCTGAGGTCGCTGCCGCTGAGCTTGAAGACGTTCTCCTGATGGCCGTTGTCCGGGAAGTAATACGTCTCGATCTCTATGGAGAACTTCTCGACGAAGGGGCAGGTGTAGCGGGTCTTGGTGTAGGGGTAGGCGTTCCACGCCTCCTCCTTCACCATGAGGGCCGACTTCGGGAGCAGACTCTTGAACCAGCCGGGCAGATGGCTGCCCACGTGATAAATCTTGTGGGTGTACTGGCCGTTGCCGCCGGGGCCGTCTGTGTACGGCTCGTTCACTATTATCTCGACTCCGCTGCCTGCTCCTTTGCTCTCTTGTCGCGACTTTTTCTGAGGAATTCAAGTGCAGGTATTTCGTCAATTTATTGCGAGGTCGATTATTAAAAGCTACGAGATATTTCATTATGGTCTTCATCAGTCGTATAATGATTTATTTATTAAATTAAATTCTGGGTTATTGTACTTCGCGCGCGCAATTACGAGGCAGCGCGTAATGAAACTGCGGGGGAATCTTGTGTTTCGTATGAGCGTGGCCTACATGAGTGACGATAAAACGCACTGCGCCAATATATAAAAGAAACTATAGAAATGCTCTCTAAACTTTATCCAGTGAATTTCATGTACTAACAGTGCATATTCATTGAAAAACAATGAGGATTAGTGACTTAATAATCTAATCTGTTAGTGACCTAATACTCACTGTTTTTCAGTGAGTATGCACTGTTAGTAAGTGAAATTCACTGGATGAAGTTTAGAGAGTGCGAATGAAAAATTTTGTTGTATAAAAGGGGCCAATATATATTAAAAATTTTAAAAATAATTCACTTTAATAATTGTGAACATAGTTAGTGCAACGAGTGTGTTGAAGGGTACTTTATGAATACGAATGTGTATAGTTTTGCAATGAATAAAAAATAATATATATAATGCGGGCTTACAGCTATCATGTATAGCTGCGCAATTCTGTACTCCTCCACAGACAGTGGAAGAGGTATTCTATACTCTTTAATCAACATCTTGATTAATTTTCCTTTCTATTGTCAGCGCATCTCTGAAACAAAAAAAAATTGTATAATTTTTAACGGTAAAAATTTTATTTTGTATACTTATTGTAAAATATTTATGCGTATATGTGTAATACATTCGTGAAAGCACAATCCATTACGAATTGCATATTTAAAAATTCATGTGCATTTCATTTCAAACTATTACTTCGTTTATTCAATGTTTTTAAAATAGAATTCAATAATATATAATTCTTTAACGTATGCATTGCAAAATTCACGTAATTCGTTTAGTTCTAAAAATAATTTGAAATAGAAATTTAACAAATACAATTACTTAAGATAACAAAATTTTAATTATTCGATTTCATCAAGATTCCAATAAACACAATTTACTATTTTTATTATAACTAACAAACACAATTTACTATTTTGAACACTTTGCATAAAAAAAAAAAAATAGATTTGCATGATCAAATAACACATTAAATGCATTAAATAAATATTAAATGTCTATTAGATTTGATCAGACCAGTTGACTCTCAGTAAGATACAATAAATTGCAGTAGACTAACAAGTTAGTTAATAAAAAAGCTTAAATCAATAATAAATGTTAAAATATTGCAATCTCATTTACTCATCGTAAAACAATCTTTTTATTTTTCACACATTCTTCAACGACATTATCTTGGACAGCACAAGGAGTAGAGTTTAAGAGGAAAGTAAAAGATATAACGAGCATGCAATTGAGGCCTGAGGGCTTAATTAACTTTCAATCAAATCTGCCCGCAAACTATGACGAAGCGCATCGTTAAATGCTACTGGAGGCTCTCTCTCTCTCCCCTTTCTTTCGTCTCCTCGTTATACTTGCGTCCGTCCAGAGGCACGTTTAACCGCGCGTATAAGTCTGCCGACGGCAGACTCTTCTCTGCACCCTTTTCTCGTCGTTCCGCAGTCGCTATAGTCATCGACGAGGACAACGCGTGGCAGCTGATGAAGAAATGCCGGCACGCCCAATGCACAAGACGTGCCCATCACCCGACCGCAAATCGAAGAGCAAGTTATTCATTGCGCGAGCCTGCTGCGAAAGTTTTAAGCTCGGGGGGATTTTCTTGATTTATGATACTGTCGTGCTTTTAATGCACGAGCGGATAATTCGTTATTTAAAAGAATTTGTATTTTACAAAATTTATTATTCGATGTAATCGACGGGAGAAAAAAAAACGCAAAGCGCAAGGAAGTAAAATTAATTGCAAAGACGTGACGTGTTAAATTTATATTTAAAATGTTGCTTTTTCTGTCTATTTTTTTTTTTTAATTGAGCACATAAAAATAACGAATCCAATTACTTCGTTAACGAGTCAACGAGTTTAGTTAGAATTTTGCTTCAATTACAGAAAATAGTTCGCGAATCAACTATAGCTCCTCGAATTCCGTATGGCACCCATATATCTCGAAACAACACGTATAACAGTGACCAGATGCAAACGTTCAATAGACAGTAATAAATTTCGGGTTCAGTCGATAAAGGGTTAAACGAGCGTTTTAAAACATTGCGTAAGTTCAAGAATTAACAAAATTAAATGTTCAATGTATAGTAAACCTACACGGAGAGAAATGTTTTAGAAAAAATTACAATACGTATAGTAAACCGAGTCACAGACTGTCCAAATGAAAAAATTTACCAGACTGGCAAGCAAAAATTACTAAAGTTATTACAGTTAAAATTACAATACTATATAGTAAAAATTAGTTAAAGCTTAGTCATTTTTGCTCGCCACTCTCGTAACTTTTTTCATTTGACTAGTCTGTGAAGCACTTACAAGTCAGTATTGTAATTTTTGCTATAAAATTTATCTCCGCGAGCAAAAATAATTTGTATCCATAAAACAAAAATATTTAATCAAAGATATTTAATTTTATAAACAAAAATATTTAATTTTATCGTGTATTTAGAATAATCTTTTTACAAGTACAAGTGTCGCATCATTGACCTTTCACCCCAGCAATAATACACGCGACGAAAAGTAGTTCAAATAAAAATTATAAGTAATGCGTCCCTCGAGAACTATAATTTTAAAAAAAGAAAAAAAAAGCGAGAGTAGAGAAAGCACATCAAATCAAAATATAAGTTTTCCCAAAAGTGACAGTATTAAAGAGCTTGTACCCAATTATCTGATTACCCGTGATATACATAAAAGTCACGAAAGAAATTAGAATTAGATCCTTCATCATTTCTAAAATCAAACCGCCCCTCGCAGTTACTCGCGGAAAATAAATTGATTTGTATATATACACGGAGAGAAATGTTATAGTAAAAATTACTACACTGAGAAAAAAATTTAGTTGGATCAACTAAATCGCGCTGTTAAATACGTCCAATAGAAAAAGCTGTTATTT
>JAWWEN010000009.1:2436743-2496892 GCA_035582955.1 Sycophila texana
AGTGCTGACGTGACAAAAAAGTCCATGGTTACCGTCAAAACAACGGTAATTTTTGATATAAATTTCTCTCCGTGTACATTTATTTTATTTACAATTCTTACAAAAAGAAAACCGCTTTCGGTGATAATCGTGATGTCTGTCAGAAGCACTCTCTGCTTTGCAAGTGCAAGGTTGACGTATGAAAAATGATAATTTACAGGAAACGCGGAAAAACACTTCATCACGTATGTATGTACATAATGCGTCCCTGATGCACTATTTAAGGACATTAACTTGTCAGGTGTAAATGATAGGATAGGAAAATCTACGATAATACAATTCACTCGCGTGTCGCGTGACAAAGTTCCTTGCATGTACGGAAAAGAACTTTTCGATTTTCTAACGGAGCAGTTCTAGAGAGATAGTGAGGAAAGCAAGTGGTAAGAGGGGGTCAACGTGGTTCCGAGGTAGGGGGAGAGGAAAAAAAAATCTGCCAGCGAAAATTAAGTCAGAATGAAAGGAGAAACAAGTCCGCAGGGTGCTGAAATTGCTAGGCAAGCGTGCAACTTGTGGAAGTGTAACGGGCGAAGAAAAATTACGGATGAGCACTAAAAATATGCTCGGAGGATCTCGCCGCGTAGGATGCGGAACCGACGAAAACTCGTTCACGGTCTTCTGGGTGTAAAAAAGATCACGCTCCGTCGATCTTATTATTCAAGATATTCGCAATTCCAAAAAGTAGCGTAAAAATCGTAATTATGCAAGAATGCCCTTTTTACGGGAGCGTAAATCCGAATAAAGTTTCCTTGAAAATATCCTTTTCAGTCAATCAATGAGGAGACAGCCCTGGTGGAAAATAAAACATCTTTTATAGTTAAGTTATTAAGAGTTAGCAAACTTTATTAGCTTAGATTAGTTATTTTGTAGCTAGTCAATAGCTAATATATGGTTAAAAATAAATTTAAAGTAAATACGAATTATAAATTACGAAGATCCACCTATCGGCCGAGCCAACATGATGAGATGGGCGGTTATTGACAGTTAAAGTGAGTTAAGTGTTATCGATCTAGATTCGCGCGCCGCCTGACGGTCAAGTTGAATAAAAGAGGTGGGCGATACGACGAGTTTAATTTAAAATATTTTGTTAAGCATATACAAATAGCTATATTATAGGCAGAATATGTAGCGTTTTTAACTATATTATAGCTATAAATTAAGTATATCGCATAAAATTAGCTAATTTATAGCTATAATATGCTTCACTTTTCCACCAGGCAGTTTAGGAAAATATATATGTGCGTATTTGTCGTACTAAAGCCTACGACGAATGGAGGAATCTAATGGAGAAAGCCGTAAGAGAGCGAGAGCTAAATTAAAGCATATGTGTGCTAAATCTCTAAATTAGGCATACGTGGCGTCGAAATGCTTGATTCGCTGCATTTACTGGGAGGTGGACTTACTGTGTAATGTCTGTTTCGCTATAACGACGTGGTAGACGAGCGAGTAGTGTTCGGCAATGCTGTAAAACGCACACACATATACGTGTCAAGCTTTGAGTATATACAGAAAATCGCATGCGTGTCTCTCATTAGTGATGGCTCAGTGTTACACATTGCTGTTGGAAACTACCGGAGGTGGGTGTATACACACGCCCGTGTAAGCCGCTCTACTTCCAATGTGTTTCGTGATGCGCCGTCGCCGATTCGCCGCCGTCGACGGAGTTTATTTATGCGGAGGTTTACGGGGAGTGCTTCGTCTGCATTTATTTTCGCGAGATCCGCTTGAGCTTTTAATTGGAAACTTGCTGCACCGCGCGTATTATTAACATTTCAGAACTTTGATGCTTCAACGAGTGCACGAAATTAGACTACTTATTGCACGAGTACGAGCCACCTTTATACTTGTCTGCTGCAGTTCGGTTGTTGCGCAAAGCTGCTACGATATATCGAAAAAAAAAAGAAACGCAAAGGAAAAAACCTCCCTTCGGGCTGTGCTTTGAAATTTCTTTTATTTTTTTGTTTACCGAGTATAAACAAACGGGAGGCTGGAAGCTCGAAAAAAAAAAATGTTCAAGACTCAGCCTTGATCCTCTCATATTTAACGGCTTAAAGTAAATGTTCTCTTAATCGCGAAGGAAAGAAAATTAGCATCGTACGTTCAGTTGAAGAAAAAGCGGCGCTATCTCGGAGCGGCACCAGTCGAGCTAAATCTTCGCGTGGCTTTTCTTGCGACGTGCGACCTCTAGCTCCCAGGATGCCAAAGCGACTGGGCATAAATCAAAGCTCCTTCTGCGCAGCTTGAAAAAATCCACAGCCAATCCCATTAACGACAGACCCTCCCAGCCCTCGAGCAGCGGCGCGTCAAAGGAATAATCCCTCAGCTCCCGGCCGTTGTCACATTAACACTCACGTACCCCATACACGCAGAGAAAAAAAAAAGAGGACAGACGTTCACTGTGCATATAGGTATACACCGAATTTATAGTGCAGAGATAAAGAGGGTGAGAATTGGCGTGATAAGTTATGAAAATCCACCCACCGGAAAACTCCTTGGTGTTCTGCGTGAGCTCGCTGGCGGTGGCGGCAGGGAAGACGCCCCGGGTTTCATCGGCGGTGTCCACCGAGCAGCCGTAGAGCGGAGGCACCATTATCACGACATCGCCCTGGCGCGTGGTGCTGATGGTCGACGGTGGGGCCGTCGCGGACGTCGGTGACGTCGGCAGCCGCGGCGGCTTCACGGCGCCTGCCTCCATCGGAAGCACCAAGTGCGAGGGAATGGAACTGTATGAGGAGGGCACAATCGATATCGGATTATTACTCGTTCATGCGTAAGGTGTCCGTTTCATTTGCTTCGTTGTCAAGGATCGCAGAGAGGGGGGTAGGAGGAAGCGAAGGTGGCAGTTGAGCCATTGTTTCCTCGGAGGGGGTTGACTAGGATTTATGAGGCTGGACAGGCCATTGTGTGCCGCGCAGTAATTTATCAATTGTTGAGGCTTTTTGGGACGGGTATTAAAAATAATCAACTCAAATGAGATTCCTGCGTTTTGACGATGACTCGTATTGACCTAATAATTTTACCCTGCCGGTCGTCATGCTGTTTCTTTTACTTTATTATTATAAGTTAATATCCAATACTGTTTTTTCTGATTAATCTTTATTGGGTGCTAAAAGTGTAGCTTATCTCCATAGGTAATTTGTAATAACATACTTATTGCAGATAATTTTGATTAATTTATTTCTATTTAGGCTGACAAAACAAATCCCAAAAGTTAAAGGTTAATTTATTTAGTAAGACCTCGATTGTTACAATCATAATGAATTTGAAAATTTACAGAGATAAATTTATAACTTCTAAATTACTGCGCATTAATAGTGTTATGATTAAGTGCTATAGTGATGATTAGTTTATTAAAAGTTGCATCGAACTAGAGTAAACAGGGTAAATTTTAATTAATATTTATACTTAAAATTGTAATTTTTAAAATGTAGGTGAATATTTAGTGCTAAGTTTAATTTTTGTAAAAAGAGAGAATTACCTTTCAAAACGATCAATTTTCTCCACATAATTACTACATCCAAACAGCAAATTATTAAAGATAATTTTAACTTGCCTCAAATGTAACACTGAAAAAAATAATAGAGGAAGGTTTACAGTAAATTTAGTATAAGATGGGGACAGACCTGGCCAGCCAAGAAAATTACTATAAACTTTGGAAAAATTACAATTTTTCTAGTAAAATTTGTCACAATTATAGCAAGTTTTACAATAAAAATTGTAATTGTTCCAAAATTTATAACAATTTTTCCAAAACTTATAGTAATTTTCTTGGC
Organism: Sycophila texana; assembly: GCA_035582955.1. Taxonomy (NCBI): domain Eukaryota; kingdom Metazoa; phylum Arthropoda; class Insecta; order Hymenoptera; family Eurytomidae; genus Sycophila; species Sycophila texana. The sequence goes on from JAWWEN010000009.1 coordinate 2,440,553, forward strand.
TTGCAAAGTCTGCCCCTATCTTACAAAATTTATTCTAAACTTTCCCCTATTATTTTTTTCAGTGAAGAAATAAGCTCAATCCAAAAAATAAACAATTTATTTTTTAATTTCTATTCATTAATTCTATAGCAGATTCGTTTCAATTTAACGCGAAGAATAGATTCCAACGAGGATATTAGTACACGAAATTTCTACTATAGATAACGTGAAAATATTTTGTTCAGTGTACCTTAAAGTGACGCGTTTTTTCACCCGGCTGCCAAGATCGGAGTGTCCGCGGTGCATCTGCCTGGGCTTACTGTGGTGCTGTTGTTGTCCGCGCTCAGACTCGCGGAAGTTGCCGGTCGTAGGCGAGCTGGGCTCAGACACCTGTTTGTCCACGAGAATGGGCTTGAGGACGAAACCACAGCTGCCGGGTCCCCCGATGCCCGCGGACAGCGGCGTATCCGGCGCCCCGCCGGCCCTATCGCCGCCACCCCCGCCCCCGACTCCTCGATTACCGCCACCGCCACCGAAGTCCGATTCCGGCATCGGCAGCGCCAGTAGCCGCTTCCGATCCTCCATGTACAGCTCGATAAGCTGGTCGAGTTTCGCCTCGATGTCATCGACCTGCAAACATTTTTTTTTTCTTGCAACTTCCGTTGAAATGCGCCTTTCTTCGTGTCTTCCGACTTAAACAGTATTAAGCAGTGTGGTTTTCGTGTTTGCAGCTAACTTAAACAATATTAAGCAAAATGGTTTTTAAACTATACTTGAGGGTTGTTAATTTCTCCTGGAAAGCTTATGGATTAAAGTAAGCTTTTAAATCGAGACGTTAGTGCGTGTTTTTTTTGTGAATTTTATTAAAGTCCCCGTTATTAGCTTCATAGATAATAAGGGCGAAAAAAAAAATTCTGTTCGTCAAATATGACCATATGGGTCTTAACTTTAGTTCACTAAAAATAGCTATTCTACTACTTTACTTCTTTAGTTTGTGAAGGAATGTATTCGACACACATTTTTACAAAATTTTCAATATTAAGTATATATAATGAGAAAAAGTGTTTAAGAAACAACTAGAATATTGCTTTAGAAATTATATATAACATGCTATTGCAATGTGTATATTAAGTTTAATTTTTGTTTTAAATTTACTATTTATATTACGGTGGAATATGTCAATGCATTTTAGTAAAATTAAATTTAAGACAATGAAATTTATACATAAAATGCATCTTGAACACTTACCTGCCTTTCGACCTTCACGATTCTCGATGCTAAACTAATCTTCGAAGCGTACACGTCTCTCGCCTTCGAACCTTGCTTACCCAAAATTTGATCTAACCTGTTCAAACGAGAAATTGTACATTAATCTATTGTGCTCGTGATTGATTATCGACGCTCAAACGGCGCAATTAGCAAACCAGTAACGCGACTAAGAATCAAGCAGAACGGACGGCATGCCAACAATATTGGTAACAGCGAGGCGAATGATAAAACGAAGTGAGCTAAAATTTATTTAAAAAAAAAAAACGGCAAAAGCCAACTGTATCGTTCAATTCTAAAAGAATAAACACTTAAACGTGCAGCTAATTCTACGGATACCACAAACCGTTATTCGTTTTAAAAGGAAGACTGAAAATGGTCTAAAAAAGGATTTTTTATACATTGGAAATACAAAAATATTTACGGATCGTCAGTCTCAAGTTCGGTTTGCCGTACACACTTTTCTATCTCCCTAATTATTCAACGAAAAAATTCATATTGACATTATGTGTAAAGCGAAAAAATATATAGCGGGTAGTTTGAACGAAACGAAATTTCAGTAAAGCGAATCGCTTCCAGTGAGTGGGTTCTGACGATTCACGCACACGTGAGCCTGTCTCGAGGCAGCGGCAGCAACGTATATATCTATATATAACGAAATTATTCGGGGATACGTATAAAAGCAGCTTTGGCGTGAAATTAAAGGGTGAGAGAAAATTTAAACTATTTTATACAGCATTAGAAGCGCAATATGACGGTGTAATATATCAAACTAGACAGTGAAAATAGCTAATTGGTAAATGATTTTTTTCTTATAATTTCTTATTTTATTCATAAGTTTTCTTCAATTGGGATGTAAAAAATTGTTAAACTTAATTTTCATTTACTATTTTGACTGTCCAAAAAAAGAAGCCATATCACAAATTGATATAAAAAACGAACGACTCGATGCTCGATGTCGAGACTCGTGTTTATATAAAATGATGGAAATATATGGCACGACTGCACCTGCAAGGCATTTGTACCTGAAGTGCAGATTTCGTACGCGATTCAGTAGATCGGCGTGGCCGGAGCTGTATTGTTCAATCACGTCCTTGACGTCGTAAGGTTTCAGGGCTTCCCTGAACTTCTTGCGGGCCACGAAGTATTTCAGCTGCGATCACGCCCCCGCGGATTCCAGACACATCATCACACAGTTTACGCTGACGCTTATTTGTTTGCTTATGTTTGTTTGTTTGTATTTTTTGTTTCATTTAATTGTTTTTTTTTTTCATTTCCCTTTTTTAATTTTTTATTTTATTTTTTTGTTTTTATTATGTCGTACGACCGATGTTTTTAAGCTAACAATTTCACTTAGAAATATTTCGAAATTATTTGTAAATCTTTTTTTATTAAATTTAATTTAATTTTCTCCAGGAATTTTCAAAAAAGTTTCAATTGCGTTTATCTGCAGTGCAAATTCTTTACCAATAAAGTAATAATCGTAAAAATGGAAAAATCGAAAAAGTCATTGACGTTTGTTGGTAAGATTGTTAGCATTCAATTGTTATTCATTATATTATTTTATTTAATAGTCAACAAAAGAATCAGTATTTTTGAAAAACATAAAAAAGTAGCCAATATGTGTATCTATTTAGTTTCACGATACACCCGAGAGTTTATTTATACGTCTACGTACTTTTTTTTTATTTCAAGTTTTCGGTCGATTTTTAAAGCCAGAACCATTTGTTTTATAGAGCGAGGTACGGCAGGTACAGTAAAGCTCTTTTAACTCCCGTCTTTTTAACCTCGGCTTGCAATTTTTTTCTCTTTCAGCGACGTCCTGATCTTTCAAATCTCGTTCTTTTAAGCCAATAGGTAAATTAAGTATTACGGTACAGTTGCATGAATCAAAAACGTTTCAGAACTTCCTCGTCTTTGGCGTATAGACTCAGAATGGAGCTACGAAAATGCGGAAACTAAAATATTTACTCTGGATCTCATAGCAACTCAATGTAAACGTGTGCCTAAAGTTCTTTTTTCCAAAGTTCCTTAAAAAGTTTTTTCTCTAAATTCAGCGTGAGTGATTAACTCGAACGAAGGTATAGCTTTAGCGCCCTGCTACCGCAGTAGAATGGGTAGACGAATCGGGCAGCCCTACCTAATGTAGAAATGTTGTCCAAGATTCATCACAATTTTCATTTACAACATTTTGCACTTTCACTTTGTACCTTATTTTATTCTTCTCAGGCGCATTTTTAAATAGCCAGTCATTGAAAGCTCCAAAGTAATTGTTCTATTAAAGTGAACGGCATTTCACATTAAGTTAAAGCGAATTGTTATGTATTGAAATTTCGACGTCGAAGAAGTTACCATTAGCTCCAGAGTTCGTGAGAGTAAACGTTTCTGTTCGCAATCACATACCACCTGTAGGAGCGTGACGACACGAAGGAGACCGAGAATCGCGATACGCGCGGGAGGTGGGCGCGAATTCGCAGAAGTCATTGGCTGGCACTCGTCGAGCTTCCAAGTTTATTATGACATACGCATCAAACCATTACCACGACATTGCCAAAACAAGCGATTTCACATAGATACAAACACACGATACACTATTACACAATAAGATAAAAGGCAATCATCGATAAGAAATTAGGAGCTTTAAGACGATATTAGTCACGAGTCGGTAGCAATTAGTTAGATACGAAATTTATAAAACAGAAAAAGGATTATTATGATCTGGAAGGAAACATTTAGAATACACTGAGAAAAAAGTTTAGTAATCATAATTAACCATTACTTGCTTTAATTAATATTTACTTGTTTCAACCAAAATTTATTTGTTTCAATCAAATGTTAATTGAAACAACTAACCATTGATTTCGATTACTTCAGGCCTGGATTACTTACTTTTTTTTTCAGTGTATGAATGGCGTGAGGTTTGCGGAGGTATCGTTCAGTTCTTTGCAGATAATTAGAAATTTCATTTATAAATTAATTTTGACCAGTTTTATAACTACAAGGCTAGTCTTTGGACATTAAACTGTTTATATTCTTAAAACAGTGGAACAAAAATTGTTTTAATTTAATAATATATACAAATAGAGAATGAACATGAAGTCCAATTCGAATAATAAAAAACACAGGTCGAGCAAAGAAGCTTGCACATTGCACGAAACTGGTACATTGTTGGAATAGACTTGTTATGGAACACAATTTTCTAAATGTAAGACCCAGAGTCGTATACTATTATTACAGTAGCTACGCGCTTGCTTTTTATCTTAAAACAATTTTCTTTTTCTAATACAATTTACGAAATTAAATTCATTATAGTACTAGTACTATTATCTATTAATTATAATATAACTATCTTTTTATTGGTAAGGTTTAATATTGTTGATTGTCAAATCTGCAAGCAATATTAACAAATTATTTCTTTCATATGGTAATTTTGGCCCATTTAAGCGGGGGACGCATAAACGTCATAATCTAACGTTGCTAGAACACTAGCAGGGGATGAGCAGTGCGTATCCGAGTACGCTTAACTGCTCATTTGTGGAAGAGATGCACTGATCCAGTACATGAGCGTCATTACGTGGAAGTGACGGAAAATCAATTGAATCGGGCATTAAAGATGACAGAAATACCCATAGAACGTCCTGCGCAATATGCGGAACATTAATCGTGAAGGTGAAATTCGAATACCTCTGAAAGGCTCGCGAAAGACAAAGGGCTGTAATAAATTGAGATGCGTCCTTTTCTTATTTGATGTCAGCAGTTTCGAGTCTCGAAATGAAGCTTACAATAAGATTTATTGGAGAGTAATTGAATAATAATTGAATATAATTGTTATAGCTTCTGACAGCGAAAATGTTTTTGGTCAAATTCTGCTGACAGGTACAAAGATACTAATGAACGTCCAGTGACTTCCTAAAAGTTTCTTTCTTTTATGCAATTTTTATATAAATTCCACGTACAATAAATAACACAATGAAATAATTACATCATAAAGGTTAAACTATTAATAAGATTTGTTTCATTTATATTTATTTCTGGTCAATTCAATTTATAAATTCTTTCAAATATTTCTCTGCACCTTCAATGGCACGACCAAAATTATTTTTGTCCAGTAAAATTTTGATACTTCAAGCTAGACGTTTCTTTTTTCGATATCTCCAATCGATCGGCAACGTCTTCCAGAGAAAGTTGGTGGAAGAAGAACTGAGATGTATACACGAGGGACCCTCCAGGGAGGGAAAAGAGGGAGCGGGAGGAAGCGAGAAATTAATGGGTTGCGAAGGAAAGCCATCGAAAGAAGGAGAACGGATGCTAGGCGAAGAGGGAAGACCGTGAAAGATGAAGGACCGACGGATAGGTGTATGTAATAAGTCGGAGAATTCAAGTATAAAAGAGAGAATGTGCGAACTTGACAAGAATAAGTGCTTTACGAAATGAAGACCCACATTTTATTTTTCACACGTCGAAGAAGTCGTTAAAAAAGAAAAAAAAAGGTCAAACAGGTACCATTCCAATCACTTAAAAACAATGGACATATACATTTTGTCTCCCTACAAAGCACTTGAGTGACGTTGAATATTGTCCACGTCCAGCCAATTTCACTTGAACTCGAAATGAAAAAAGAAATAAAAAATAAAGGAAAGTTTTCCGAGCATCCAAGAAGATGCGTGATCGCTATTTACGAGCGCTTTGAGAAGACAAAAGGTATACATGCTTGAAATTTGACAGTCGCGTAAAGACGGTATCACATGGACGAACAGTAAGCCGAATGAGAGATGCCTGAGAATATTACACGAATATCTCAACGAATAGGCGCGCGCGGAACTCATTTTTACCGCCAGTATAAATAATGCGCAAGGTAATCTTTCAGTATTTTGCGACTTCGTTTCCACATTCACTTGAGATTGCACCAGAGATCTTATATATTGTTCAAGTGTTATGAATAAACTAGCAGTAAGTAGTACGTATGACTAGAAATTCTAATATGCAATATCTATTGGGGTATTACTTATTAATTCTATGTCTAGCCGTTATAAATAATATGGATTCTAGCCACTAAAGGTTTGCTAAATACTCTTTTTCGACTGTCACCTTGTTGAACTCTTTCAATACTATAGAATAAATTATTTATCTTTTAAAATAAAGAAATAAATCTAAAATTTCTATGATCAATTGTTATATTTTCATTTTCAATTCGTATTACTACGTTTCACGGTCAAATTTTGATTTGCTTTATTTACTCGGTTCAATCACATTTTATTCTCAACGTTAAGTAGTGAATAACAATTTATGAATAATAAATTTCCGTTAAATTGTTTAGTCTGTTTTAAATTTAAACTACATATAGAGTCTGTCTTGAAATAACTGCGGATATTCAGTTGAAAAAAATTGAAACACCTTTATAATGAACAGTCTTTGAAACTTTTATTTACATGATTGAATATTGCATGACGTACAAAAACGTAGGTATAACGCTATAGGGAAACGTAAATTGACAATTGAACTCGCGAAAATAAGGTCATGCAAGAAAAGTCGCGTAAAACTATACAAGGGTTAGGTGAACAGTGTACGGAAGTATAGTGGTAGTGTCGATTCTCGTTGGGGACGTGCTGGCGCAATAATTCTCAGGGTCTCTCTTCGTCGAGTTCGCCGGGAATTAGGAAGAATAATATAACCAAGTGGCGAGGAGACTATAGAGGACAAGGAAAAAGGGATGGAAGAGTTTGGGCGAAGGTTAGATAACACAAAGAAAGAGAGAAAGAGAGAGAGAGAGAGCCAATGTACGAGAGCGAGTGAGCACGAGGGGTACCTAGTTTGGATATTTTTCACGCGACCGAGTAGGTCGACATGGCCGGCGCTGTATTGCTCGATCACGTCCTTAACGTCATACGGCTTCAGTGCCTCTTTGAATTTGCGCCTCGCCACGAAGTACTTCATCTGGCATAAGTACGGACAATTTCACACGGTTATACCGGGCTGTACATGTGTCATTGTGACCCAAAACTAGATGTGTACATGAGGCTATATAAATATATAGACCTTTGAGGATTACGATAAATAATCACATGTTTTCTTTTTAATTTAATCAGATTTTTAAAAAGAATCGAGAATAAAAATTCACTTCCTTTACTATCAAGAGTAATAGTAGAGTGATAGTCGAGTAATTCCCAATATTTTTTATGATTTCCATGTCGTCGCACGTTACCGCGCGTACGTATTTTTATTTTGCCATAAACTTTTCTGCAAAATGCAATCTGGCAATCTTTAAAATCTACCGTTATCTGTGATTTTTCATCGAAATCATCTTTCTAAACACGATCCATCAAATAATAATGAAAATTTGATCCTTTAAAATATGGGTATAAGATATTTGAAATTGACATTTTTAGAAAACTTTGTGTGTTGTGATCATTATTTCTTTCGTTTAAATTTTATTATTTGACAAACAATGAATAGCAGTTAAAAATGTTGTTGTCTAATGTTGTGTCATTGAACGTGTTATGTGTCTGAATCAGACTTTTGTCTATCGCGGTTTTATTTTATCAACATTTGCAAATTCTCTAGACGTCTGGCCAATTCGACTTTATTACCACAGCAAAAATCACCTTGTTTTTTTTTTTATGCTCAATATTAATGTTTATGTTTATATTTAAATTCCGGCTTTTCTTGCTGCTAATTGTCCAAAAGACTGAAGAATTTAAACAAACGTTTTTTTTATATACATTCTATTTTTTTTTTATCATGAAGCATCGTTTTTATATCACAGTCGATGAAATTTTGTGTAAAAAGGAGCTTTCATCTTAAAAATAGGTGATAAAAATATATATATAATTTATTAGTATTCTAAAACTATGATTATAATTGATATATAATATATATACTAATAATCAATTATATCATAATGAGAGAATTGCAAAAAAGTAATAAAAAAAAAGTGGTTGAAAAATAGAAGTGGGTTACTGAATTGATGTGGTACTCACCTTGCGAATCGCCCTTATCGCCCCTTTGTGCTGATTTGTCAGCTGAACATATCGAGGCTCCTCGTCCTCATCTGCAGGCAAATGTTAAAAGAAAGCAATTACGTATCATGTTGCAATAACACTTAAACCACTACGGATTCCCGTGCAATACGTTCACTAACACGTTCCCTTATTCTATTGGTAATATAAAGGATGTTTTACAACGAAGTCGTAGACCAATTCGCAAATGCCTCACTCAAGACGAACCAACTAGTACGCATAATTCGTATGCATCTTTATTGTTATCGTTATACCAATCGATATAAAATTCACAATGGAGCAAGGCTTGTCACCTGAACTCCACCATGTGAACGGGCTATTTCACTATATCGAATCAGTCAAGTGCAACGGTGAAGCTTTAATATTGTTATATGCCAATGGATATTGTCTATTTACAACATTTTTATTCTATTACAGTGTTTCATTGCCATTAGTACTGTTATCACCGTTGTTAGTTAGGTTTAAACGTGCCATGCTTTTCTCAGTGAAGGGAAGGGGTTTAAACATTAGTATTGGCCCTTTTTACAATGGAGCACAATCATACAATTTATCCTTCGTAATATTTCAATTTAACTATGTTCATCAAAATTTCAATATGAAAAACAAATAATCGAAAAAGTCCTTTTCATTTCTAGTAAAAATGAGACAGACTTGCACGATATAAATAAAAAATAGAAGAATAAAGTAGTAGATAATTGACATAAATTTAATAAAAAAAAAAAAGTAATATAAGATGTACTCATTTTTATGTGGTTTAAAGTAATTTATTTCAGTAGTGCAAGTCTGTTCCTCTTTTGATAAGAAATTTTTTTTTTATATATAATAATATTATTCAACGCCTTAATAAAACGACATTTGGGACAAAGAATGTGATAACCAGCAGCGGCTTCATAATTCAGACACAGTCTTAGAAACGGTGATAACTCTGCTAACAGCTTCAAAAAACTATATGGTAGCATTCGAATTATCACCTTTTTGAAACAACTGATTGAGTTAAGACCTTTTTTAAGCTGCTACTTGAATTATCGTCTTATTCGTCCTAAGCGTCGAAAATTTATAAAATAAAATTATTAACGTAGCAGTTAATACTATAGAAATTCTTAATTAATATAAAATTTTCATAAATCATGTACATTTCATCAATATTAAATGGTAACAGTGACGCATTAGCTAGTATGCTTACTTACAGAACTGTACTAAGCTGAAGGTCACACTAACTCTTATATACAATGATTCATTACTTCTGTTTCATTGATACATTCATAATTTTATTTGTTTCTTATCTAGAAAATACGCGATTATAATACATTATTTTTTAGGCACATTTCTTATTCCATAAATTCCACAAATTTAATTTTTTTGTATTGCACAATGAAACATGGTTTTACGTATATAATGCTGATTTTATTTTAATATCACTTCATTTACCCTTATTTAATTATAATTATGCTTTTTTTCGGAAGTAAATTAATGATTGTTTGGTAGTAACAGTAAGTTAAAAACTTATCACTGTTAATATTTTAATAAGTTTGAATTCAATTTACAACTACTAATTCAGTAAAAATTCTTTCTCCATTACACTTATTACAGCACATTTTACATGATAAAATACATTAGCTTGATAACAACTTCTTTCTAACTGTACACGTTTAAAAATAATACTATGATTAATCGCGCGCAGGATAAGGAATTCAAAAGATCGAGCAAAAATTTGGGCGCAATTAATTTTAACATAAAATTTCGATAAGCTAAGCAGCATTCGCTAAAAAGCACTGCTAAAAAAGCAAATCATTGCACAAACGTAAAAAGAATTTAAGTTGTCCGATTTAACTGGATTTTCTCAGTATTTTGCTGCTGTCGATTCGATTTTAATGCAAGAGTTTGGGGATTTCGTAAGTACGGTATAAGTCGTAAGAACACATTTCAAACTTGTTTAACCGATGCATTAGTGTCACTAGAAATTGTATATAATGCATTATGTAACCCGTAGAAAAGATGGTCCAAGTTGACTGCATAAGTACAGTACTATAAGAAATTTTATTTTTATGACTGGAAATAAACTTGGTCATTTTTTTAAAAACTATAGTTTCAGACCAACGATTCTCGAGTTAACGTGCTTTCTACTTTTGTGTAAATCAATTTGTGCATTGAATACCAGTGTTTTAAGTGTTCGTGATTTTGTCTAAGGAACGGAACAAAAACATTCGTTCAACACAAAATTTTGACAAAAGTTAACACCCACTCATTATTTAAATATTGTATTCTAACATTCATCTAAACATATTTCATGTAATAACACAAATATAATATTAACACTTGAAAAAGTATCTTTTAGTTGATTTGTATAAAAAAAAAAATTTCAAAAACTATAAGCGGAAATTTATACTCTTAATTTTTGCGAATAAAATAATATCTCGAATCTGTATAAAGACTTTAAAAAAAAACTTTGTCTCGAAAAATAATTACTCTCATTTTTAGACTTTTACAGTATTTTATTTCCTTAAGGACTTGCAGCTTCGTAAAGCACGGGTCGCGACCAGATTCATCTCCTTGCAAATTCGAGTTTTGCATTTGCATGGGTTGAGCTTTGTTAAACCTTGGCGGCGCGAAAGTCCGATATTATGCATCCAACCCACTCCCCGTCTACTTCGCGTGTAATTGTAAATCCAATGACTACAGCTTTTCCGCGCTCATGCACTTTGTCCCGATGCCGTCGCGGCAAGTTTCCCTCGCCCATTTTACTCGAGGGGCTCGTCAAAATCGCGGTACACGTGACTCGCCAAGATGTTTCGTTTCTGAGAAGCGCTACCATCTCGGTAATTAATTGCATCCGCAGTCGCGACTGCGCGCTCGTTTAATGAGACAGGCGCGCATAATTGAACAGTCGAAATCGTATCGCCGGGCTTTTATACAAAATCGCTCGGAATTTCGTTGTCACGTCCACGAAGAACCCCCCTCCCTCCCTTTTCCACCCTGATTCCGACTCGCCGCTTATTGTAAATGGCATAATTAAAAATACGAGTGGGACGTGATTAACATCTCAAGTGGATTGGGCATCTTTGGCTTCCTGTGGAAAATCAACTAAATTACTTTTTAATAACATTTCCAGAGGAAGCTTTTTCTTCATCTTTTTGCTAGTAGGTATACGCGGAATTTGCGATTGAAAATAAATAAATGATTCTACGGCAAAAATTTGGCAGATTTTCATAGTTAAACAATTGTCTTGGCTAAATTGTATTTAGGCGAACTCCATCGAGTAATTTCTGTGAGTAAACAATATATTCGCAACGTACAAAGCTGAAACTATACATAAAAAAAGCAGAGCCGGATCGAGGATAATGGGGCTCGGAAGTGCCGTGTAAAATAATTTAAATGCATGATAAGTGAAGTGCTGTAAATGATACATAATTAAAAAAAAAAACAATAATGCACGGAGAAAAAAAAGTCTCTTTTAACGCTTTTTTAACAGAGCACTTCTCATGTAGCTACAACCTATCTGTCATGTAGAATTTACATGAGTTGTTGGTAATATTTACTGTAGATTGGTCAAGTAGCGCCACCATCACGTAAAAACTACATGACAAGTGAGCTTAGTTAAACGTGAGGACCACTTACTGCACCACTCACGTAAATACAATCTGACGGTGTAGTACATCTAACGTTTTTTTTCTCCGTGTGAAATAATAAATTAAAATGAGCGCAGTTTTAAATAAATTGCTAATTAAAGAATAAAAAAAAAATTGCAGTCTAATAGCAATCAGCTGAAAAATTTGATGAGTGTAGGCCCGCCGAGCCCCGGCCTCGAGACGAACCTGTAATCAAGATATCATAAAGCTTTTAACTAAAGTACACCATTTCTTAACCGCAGTTTTGAATTAATCTTCAAACGGTTTAAATTATTAAAGCAACAATTCAAGTTGATAGTGCACTCGTTATTAAACAGCTTCATGTTTTGCGAGGATAGAACTAAAGATTTAGAAGAGAAAGGAGAGAGAGAGAGAGAGAGAGAGAGAGAGAGAAGCAAAGTGAGCGTGCTCGCTAATAGTTCGTACTCTTCTCGGAGGTCGGAGACGCATTGGGGGAGGTCGGCGATCCAAGGAGCTCCGGCAGCGGGGGCAGCGGGGAGACTAGGCCCGCGAGAGCGAGCGGCAGGGTCGACGATGTCTCGCCGAGCCGGCCGATAAGCCCGTCGATGCGCAGCTCGCGCAGCTCGAGGGTCGAGGACGATCTCCCAAGCCGTAACTTCAACGCTATCATCAACAATATTGACAACTCAGTCGGCGAACTCTTTCCACTGCCAGTCGTCTTGGATAACGCGTCCTTCCTTTTCATTTGAGTCCTTTCACTATCGCTTGACCTTCCACACTCCGGGTACTTACTCGCTATATAGCAGGAAATTATCGAACCGGGTGGGCCAGACGATTTCAAGATAATATATAAGCTCATTCGGCACCGCCCAAATCTTCTTTAATCTTAGTGATCTTTAGATCTTTCAAGACCATTAAAGAGAAATGCTCTTTAATGGTATCGTTAATGTAGCTAAAAGTTTCGTGACTTCAACAAAAAAAAAATGATTTATACAAATTTTACCAGGAAGACTATACTGGGCCTCCCGTCAAATCAGATTTCTACCCACCAAAGTTCTTCATTTTTTTTTCCTTGCCTTAATATCAGAGGTGTGTGAGTACCCAGAAAATTCAGGTCCAACCGAGTCGAATATTTTTTTTCTTATTCGAGTTGTGAATCGGTTTATTTCTTTTGAGCTCGTAAAAATTCAGCTAGATCGAAAAATTCGAGTATAAATCAGATAGAGAAATTAGTTCCAGCAGATCAATAAAATCAAAGAGGTAGCTATCGAGATTTTATTTGTCAGAAACAACAGAAAATCGAACGAATAAAAAATTTAAATGAGAAAGTTATTTTTAGAAAGGTAATGTTTAAAAATGATTTATCGATAACAAAAATAAAACTGTCAAATCTATAGTGACGTAGCCATGGAACTCAATTTTAAATTATTAGCAGTCAGAGTGTATTTTATGATTTTGTTTTTCGATCTGAATATGTCGGTCTAGTAGATTCCAGTTTACCCGAATATTTCAAACTTCCTGAATTTTTTGGAATACCCGATAAGTCTAATCATACTTGAGCTTGACCCGACTTCAGTTCGTTGAGTCGCACAAAATGATCGGATAGCTCGAATTTTCGAGTACCCGCACACTCCCACTTAATGTCGATTTACAAGATGTACAAATACATTTAAAACAAATGAAATATGATTTGTTTGCTTAGCAGGTGCATTTAAAAACGAGTGTGAGTGAAAGAACTGTACACGGTGTATATGAATGTTTTAAAGGAAGCAATAGGATTGATCAAGGTTTTGTTCAATGCATGTAACAAACCCACATTACGTATTCATTTGGAAAAACGCTAAATAAAAAATTAGGTATTTTACAAAATTGAAATTTTACTTTTCTGTTCATTTATAAAATTAGGAAAAAATTGCTGCAAATGCAATCAATAAAAAAATAATGAGATTTTTCAGTTAAAAAATAATTTTTAGGATTTATAAATTAATAAGTATGTTTAGCAGCAAACGAATTGTTTTTGTTGCGTTTATCAAAATTTTATGTAAAAATTAAATAAATTTCTAATGTCATATGCAATACTTTAACAAACCGCTAAAAAGTAAGAATTTAACAAGCGGAAGACAGATCTGACTATATATTTTTCGATAGCTCTTGTAAATTAAAAAGAAAAATGCTCGGACTAGTGAGCCAGTGGTGATTGTCCGGCTATGGTCAGACGGAGCGTCAGTAGAGAATCTCATTGCAGGACGAGTAACGAGATCCACGTGCGTTCGCTGAATACAATGGATGACTCACCGTCGGAATTTTTTTTCGACAAGGCCGTTTCCGTGACGGAATCCTCGGAGTAACTGGCATTTAATTGTCTGCTGGTGGTGATGGCGCCCCCACCTCCGCCAGCAGTGCCGCTGCTCGGTTCGTTGCTGCTGTTATTGTTACCGTTGTTATTGTTACTGGTGGGCTGTCCACCTGAAATTCGTTAAACTTCTGAGTGAATAATATCCATCGCCGTTAAGCGATCGCTATTATTATTATTTTTTTTAATTGAGACTCAAAAGTGCTCGATCTCCTGCTGAAATTTTCATTTATCATATTTCTTTTTATAGATCGCGTTTGTGTTCATTTGCCAAGATATCGAATGACGCTAATAGTCGAATCATTGGGAAAACGAATGAATCATAACGGAGAATGCAGGCTGCATGTTGCATCGAATCATAGGAAAGCACGAATTTAAGAATAATGCGATATTTCTTACCCAGATTTTCAGACGAGGAAATTAGATCCGTGAATCCTCGGCTTACGTTTCCGCGTTGGCTTTGATATCCCTGATGCACGAGTTTGTGAAGGCTGGGGCTGTGCAGAGAGGTACTCTTGTGTCGCCTAATCGTTGGCAATCGACTGACGAATGACGCATTATGCTTAAAGCTAGAAGAGGGTCGACTACTAAAATATTGAAAAAAAACAACGTCTCTTTAATTATGATCACATCTATGCTTTATAAATTCTCAGTGTCCAAGCCATTCAAGAGCAAAAGCTTTGCCATGATAGCTAAAAATAAATGGATTGCTGTTTGGCTGTAAAGTAGATAAATAAAGCATAAATTCTGTATGCAAATGCTTGCACGCAGAGAAATCAAATTCTATCTTTTACTCTAAGATTCGCTATCTATTACTGATAATTAATAATTAATAATTAATAATTAATAATTAATAATTAATAATTAATAATTAATAATTAATAATTAATAATTATCCTCAAATATATAAAAAGAAAGTTAATTCTAGTTTATAATTATTTTTTATTAATAGTATACATTAACGATATATTTATTAATTTTCTATATTGAGCATGCATAGTGCTTCAAGGCGTGATTTAATTTAACTATCTCAAGAGAGTATTGGATCGAAAATACTTCAGTTAATTGTATTTCGTATCTACTCATCCATGAAAATCTTAACTAGATAAATTGTGCAGTGAACTTAGTAAAAAAAACTGTAAATATATATGTATATATAAGTGAATGCAATATGTTCGTAAAGCGCGCGCAGCATTGATTATGCGGAATGTTCGGAAAATTTAATAAAAATGCCAAACCTGGGCGGACTTGGCAGCGGAACTTGATGAATTTTCCAGGTCGCGACGCTCATACTATGCTCGTCGGCCGCGTAACACCTCCAAAGGGCTTGAATTAAACTGGCAGCCGGCTGTCTTCGGCGGATCATGTGTTTTTGGCGCTGCTGCTGCTGGACTTTCAAGGCGAATCCCGAGCCCAAAATTCCCTGGATCGCAAAAAATCATTATTTTCATTAATTTGCGCGAGAGGCAGTAAAATAATTTTTATTATTGAAATATGATAATTCAATCTCATTAATGCACGTCGAAAATTAAATTCTTACCTACTTACTTATCATAATTCACCTAATGAATTTCAAGTCGCATGCGAAGGTGTTATTATGAGGCAGAATGAGATTCTAATTATACTTTGAATGCATTTAAAACCAAAAATAGCGGAGTAAAAAAGGAAGTCCGTCGAGAGGTATGGTATGAACGAATCCATTTAGCGGCGATTCAACAGGGCCGTAATTCAAGTAGCGGAGTTGAGAAAGTAGAAAATAATAGTGAAATTATGAAGAACTTACAGCTGGTAAGGCGAAGAACGATATCCCAAGTAGCGCGCAGAAGGAAGCGATAATTTTACCCTGCCAGGTTTTTGGCACGGCATCGCCATAACCCACGGTGCAGAGTGTGATCTAGAATAATGCGACGGGATTGACACGTCAATATTCATATCCATACATAAAACCTTTTTTATTGAGCTTTTTGAGATTACTCGCTGTCACAATCTCCATAGATTATTAAATTTATATCTCGAGTTATATCGATTTTTAAAACACAAATTAATTTTTTGTTTTCAAATTATGAAAACCTATTTGTCAATTAATTATTCTGCATACGATGTCATATTTACGTTTAGTTACCTATTTACGTGTACAGTGTACGAATTGAATTTATTTTTGATAATTAATATATTACCTGGCAATATCACTTATTGCTTATTTCGATAAAAACGTTTATATTCTAGTATTCAAGCTATAAGTGCTTAATAAACGTTTAAGAGATAAATGGTACTTACCACTCCCCACCAGAGAGCTTTGGCGAAATTATTAAAGTGCTCGTCATCCTTCTCGGCGAGATAAACCAAAAAACTGGCGAAGATCAGTCCCAGAAAACCGATGTAAAGTGTTGTAATAAGTTCCTGAAACAAGCATTCATTGCGATTTTTTGATTGAAATCAGCTGGACTGTCAGTTGTCTGGATTTTCTCCAGAGGACGGAAGCTAATGTTCTCAAAGAGAACGAAGAACAAAGGTTTTAGCTTATAAAAGAGTAGTACTTTTGTAAGATACAAAAGCTCGGAATTTAATTGGACATTGGCGAGCGAATAGCAAAAGACGATTCTTATAGTTACGCAATCTTACGTAATTTCATGAAATTTCCTTTTACTTCATGTCACGTTAATTCAGCCTTGTATTTATTGTTTACTTTGAATAAAACTCTTCTTAATAAGTAAAATGTTTGGAACGAAATATGATTGTTGCCTAAAATTTGTTCTTATATTGCATTGCATTGTTATTAAATTAGCCATTTTATTAGCCATATTATCTTTTCTTCCAATTATTTCATAATTTTATTATACGTGATAAATGAAATGTAAATGTAAATTTCGAACATGCAAAGAAAAAAGAAACGATAATTGCTTGTAGATTTTAAGAATCGATTTCAAACATTCGTTTGTATTTTATTTGTTTTAATAACATAAGTTTATGTACGTTATTATAAATACTTCATTTCTTAATCTAAAAGTGAGTTTTGAAATGTATCAAAAATTCTCTATATTCGGTTTTTCAAAAAAAAAAAAAAAAAATAAATAAATAAATAAACTTGTTTTGTAATTTATATTTTTATAAATACAATTTTATATTTTTCACGTATAATGAAGTCAAATTCATAAAAAGTGTATTAGGTTAAATAAATGGATTTGGTAAAATAATTGTATACGCAGATGTGTATCCATCACAAATCTACTGATGAAAAAAAAGTCGATTTAATTAGATCCAAAAGAATGGAATTGCTCCGATAAATTACCATGTTTTACTATGGATTAGGGAGATAAATTTTATTCAATTTTATTCAATTAGGAATAAAAAGGGTCAGTAATTTTCCATTCGTCTGTAAGTAAGCAAAATTACCGGAACAATTACATATTTTTCCGAGTCTCTCGCTGCTTTTTATGTGCAGCAACTTGAAAATGCAACGAGTCCAGGCCAAAATATCCTTAGCCACGGTCAAGCGAAGCCGCAGTCGGCCAGACGTTCTTTATGCACGCGAGGTCCGAGTAGCCGAGTCGACCCTCGTCCATCCATTTATGCACCTGCATAGGCCGCCACTAAGGTACGGCACGTGAATGGAGAAGCGGCAAAATAGGTCGACGCGTAATGCGGATAATCGGTTAGCCGCCGGCGCCATTTTCTCCCCGATAATAGGGGCTTGATAGTCAATCGTAGAGCCGAAGCCTCGCTTCTTTCAGTCCACTGCATCCCTCCCACCCCTCTGTCCTCCGCGTTTCGGCACTATAGCTCGGACGCAATTTCCGCCTCGCACACACACACACACACACACACATACACACACACAAACACACGTATATACACCCGCGGCAATCTTATACTTCGCGCGAGCGCGCCGTGAAAAAGTCAGCGACCGGATTAAAAGGCCCCGACTTATTCTTAGCCCCCATCCCCCTTCCCTCCGGCCTGGCGCGGACACGTAACGCCGGAAAATGCTTTCCCGGTCGACGGCGCACAAAGCCGCCCCGACGCGCTGACTCACCGCGATATTTAGACGAGAGCGCGCGAGGTGTCCCTGCGTCGGTGTGGCCTATACGTGCGCCTGGGCAATAAGCTGCCCTAATGCTCGAGCTGAGAGTCGTAAAGATGCCGGGGAACGAGGCGGAAGGTGGGCAGGGGCCAGGCGATGCTGGTCGATACTTTTCGGCGGCAGACTCCTAGGAGACACGCGATCCACGTGCGCGCATTTGCGCAACGAGGCTTTATCCTAGAAGAAGCGTGCCAGTCGCTCCTTTCGACGCCCGAGTTACCTACTTTGCCGCGGCGGGAGGACAAGCTCGAACGCGCCCCCTGCACACGTGCTCTCCAGGAGTCCGGCCGGCTGCTTCACGTCGAATCGCTAATCGGATTTTCTTTATTCGTTTCTTGCTATTAGTCGTGTTCGATTATACACGAGTCAAGCCGAAGGGAAGCAAAATCGGAGTAGCCGAAGGCAAAGTCCGGAACGAAACAGAGCGCGCAAATTCAAACTTAGATTAGAATGGTTGTCAGTGTCATTTTACTCCACTTAAATAATATATATTTGTTGTTTAAAAAAATAATTTTGGACTTCGAAGTTAACTTATTACTTTAAACAACAAATATATATTATTTAAGTGGAATAAAATGACACTGACAACCATTCTAACCTAAGTTTGAATTTACGCGCTCTGTTTCGCTCCGGACTTTGCCTTCGGCTACTCCGATTTTGCTTCCCTTCGGCTTGACTCGTGTATAATCGAACACGACTATTATTACTCGTGATTTTACCGGCCCCCTATATGCGCACCGGACGAAACTTCTTTGAGAGTTTTATTTTATGCTCCTTCGAGGCGCGGCGTCCAAGTTTTAACGATCGGCAGGTACTGCCTTATTGCGGAGACCCCGCCGTTGAATGATAAGGGGAATGAACTTTTTTTTCTTTTTTTAAATGATGGAATTTCTTATTTTGGCTATTGTGCAGTTCCGCTGAAAGATCGCTTGCTCGGGGATCGTTAACGTTTGTTTGGATTGTAATTCACGTTTATGGCGCCATCACCGAACGCGACGAAAATTCATGGAATAAAGGGGATAATAAATTGTCAACTGTACAGTGGATGTACAAAAGGCTTCGTGAAGTGATGACGAAATTTTTTGACTAAAATTTTTTAACTAAAATAAAGTGATTGTTGCGACGTAAATAGACTTGTTTATTGTGAATAAATTTGAAAAAGCATCAGGCAGCTTATTTTAGCCCGATTTTATTTGGACATGTTTATTTTATAGTCACGGTATCATGTTATTCCTAAAAATCCGCTCTCTTTTGTATTAGTGGCTTACGGTTGTATTGGGTTTAGCGAACACGTTTAAGCGATTTATGATTTATGGAAGAACATTAAAGAAGCTAATATTTCAATACGTATACTATATTGTCGTATTCTATGACCTGAATTCATAATAACGCATAGTAATTGTCTATTTAAGTCAAAGATTTTATTTTATCGATGTGTAAAAATTTTCAATGCAATAAAGTCTTAAAATATAGTTATTTAAAGAAGAAAGTAAAATTTCTTATATTGATCTTTAACGCTCTAGTAAAGAAGAGTAATCGCTTTTTTATTTCAGATTCAAGGGTAAAATACTGCAGGTGATAAGAAACAAATGATCGCTATAATGTAAAATAGCAATCAGTAAAAAGCAGTGACGCTGTAAATTTATAAAAGATCCTTTATCACAATCGTCCATCTATGTGCTTGAAATCGACTGAGTCTGACAGCTTTCGTCACCATAATGACACCAATCGATTTTTTCCTTATTTTTTTTTTGTATCATTGCACCCCCCATCCATTCTCCTCGTACTTTTCTTTTAGCCTTATCACTCCAGGTTAACGCCCCTTTTTCCCGGGACCCAACCCATTCTCGTTTCTTTTTTTTGCATGGAAAAATGTACTAAACATAATCGATATTTTCTCT
This sequence comes from Sycophila texana, assembly GCA_035582955.1. Classification (NCBI taxonomy): domain Eukaryota; kingdom Metazoa; phylum Arthropoda; class Insecta; order Hymenoptera; family Eurytomidae; genus Sycophila; species Sycophila texana. Next base: position 2,460,736 of record JAWWEN010000009.1, read on the forward strand.
AATTCCATAAATCCATGATATCTAGGTCGTTGATCTTTTTATGTTATTATTCAGAGATTGCTCTATACGTTTTTGATATAATCTTTGTGATTTTTTATCTTTTGGATTACGTTGTCAAGAATTTTGTATAATTTTTTAGAAACAAAAATAAAACGTTTGTTTAATTTAGATAATTACTTAAAAGTACATTTATTACATATAAACAAAAATTATTTTTATTCATTCGTTTTATTCGGCATTTAATCGTTATGAAATTGGAGTACTTAAGTTATCACTTCTAAGAGCAATGTAATTAATACTACATTCAGTCATAAATTAAGCGTTGATGGGCAACGATTGTCTTCATGTTGGTACTCGATTTATTATCACTTGTTACCGACAAGGTTACATTTTCAATAATGTAATGCAGTAGGGACCTTCGAATATATTCATGCGAATTAGATTTCAATGCCAATATTAAACATTTTAACATGGGATCTGTTTTTTTTATATTATCTTCGAAAAAAAAAAATAATAATTAAAATTGTCTTTTCAATGTACTCTTTCTGCGGAGTTAATTAACTTCCGTTGGCTTAATTATCCGAACGTCTTTGAAAATGAAGATTTATATAGTTCACTAATAAAGATACCCTAAATTATTATCGAGCTGCTTAAAAAAAGTATAGAAATTTTATTTTCGAGCGAGTTTCACGAAAGATCGCGAATAAAATGATCGCTCGTAAAAATTATGTTCACGTATTTTTGCGAGGGGGTCCGAAGGGACATAGCTATATATTGACCAAACATAAAGAGAGCGAAGATGCTGGCGTGCCAGCACAAGCAAAGTGACTACGGCACCCTTGTTCCCTTCAGGCAAAAGGTTTATCTGGGGCGAAAAGGCTCGGCCGAAAAAGTTTCAAAGGCATTCATAAGTGGCGCAAACGCGTATCGAGGCATAAGCATGTTTAATGAATAAAGATTGACTCATGATATTCAAGGCGCCTTCTGCTTAAAGACACGTAAGATTCTGGCATCGTGCTCCGCATAACTTATGCTTTATTAATAGAGTCCCGATGTTTTTACTACCTTTGAGAAAATCGATTTCACAAGTTCGCACTTGCGAGTCCCCGTTACGTCGGACTATTCCATTCAGTCTTCATAAATTTATCATTATTTTATTCATGGTTTATGTATTTATTTTAATGGCGCGCAACTTGTTCCACTTGCATTAAGCGCAGTCCTGCAATATTTTATTTATTTTTATTATTATTGTTGTTATTATTTTATTTTATTTTATGCAGTATGATCTGCTACTGCGTAAAGGAACGGCGGTCTAACCGTGCCCGTCCGTTACTACTTACAATTCATGATGCGAAGATTTTTTTCATTAACGTTACTGCTTCCATCGCAACTCTTCTTATTATGCAACATGAATCGTGGTCTTACTATACGCGGTTTTTACTACTTAAAATGTACGAATGAAATACCAATTATTAAAGTTGGCAACAAAATTAAATGAAAAAAATCTAATGAATTTTCAGAGGGAAGAGAAATTTACCTGTCGATGAGCATAAACTACGCTGCCCAGAAGTTTCCACGTTCCACCTCGACGGTCCATCCGCACCATCCGCAATATTTGGAAGAATCGAAGGCCTCGGAGGGCGCTTGCGGCGAACACCTGACCGCTGCTCCGCATCGCGAGCACGACCACGCTCGCGATTATTGTTATCACATCTAAAAAAAATAGATAAGTACATTGTTTTAATTTATTTGCATGCTAATAATCTAGCGAAATTCTCGTCATTAAATTATATACCGTCACCCTAATTTTAGGGTTGAAAGGTAAATAAAATTTATTGATTAGTTTTGTAATGTACATTTTATCCATGGCCTTTTATAATTTGTCGTGCGTTTTACTTTCATTCATGATACGTTAATTATTATTTATTTCCATTTATTTGAAGACATTGCATGACTCATAAAGTTTGACAACTTTATTTCGTAAATGATTTTGCAATTTTAACTAGTAATTATTATGAAAATTAGACTTTATTTTATTTATTTATTTTTTTGTAAAATTAATTCTTTACCTCATTACTTAAGTGAATTCAATTAAAAATAATTAAATGCGTGTATAATCTCACTGCACGGTGTGTTAGCAAAAATATAACAGTAGGATTGACTATAAATCTTAGCAAAGGGATTAAAAAATTTTTCAAGTGCTTCTAAGTAGTCCATTTGAAAGGAAATTCTTTAATAGGTATACTATATAATCTCATAAAACTGACACTTCTTATTAATGTACGAAACTTCTTTCAAGGAACTTTCTCATAATGATACTAGCATATTGTTTGAATGCAAGTAACGAGGAAAAATTATAGTATTAATTACTGTCAAAAAACTTTTTCCTTGGAATATTAAGTTAATTAAAGTTACTAGACTACTATATTACATAGATTTAGGATAAGTATTAAATACGATTATAGTCTATTTAACAAAGCACACATTTTCTAGAGAATGTATTTTTCCGGTCGTACTTTGGAAAAGTAATGAAGTAAAGTTAAAGTCTCGTTTTTTTCCTTTTACCTTGAAACTACAAACTCAGGCATTTCTTTTCATGACTATACGATAAATAAAGTAGAATGATATTGTATTATTTTATTACTGTCAAACTCCGATGACGAAAATGAACTCAAGACATTCGTAAACCCTTAGTTGCACTATAAAGCGAAGGAAAAAAAGCCAATTCGTAAAAAGACGAAAAATAAGTGAATTTTCCCAGGAGATCACACGGAACGGCGAGTAGGCTGATTTTTTAGTTTAGCTTATATTCCCGCGTGTACTTGTCGTGTTTGCCGTAAACAGAAGAGTTTTTCCGTGTTCCTCTGTGCAAAGATTGATTCAGCGCGCGCCTGGCATTACAGCGTAAACGAGAAAAGTAGCAGCTGATTGAAGCGTACACAGCCGCTCGCACGTATACACCGACAGCACGAGCTTGGGAAACGAAACGAGCCGCGGAACGTATATACATGGCTCTCGGGCATCTTTCTGTGTGCGCTGCCCTACCTTTTTACGGCGCGCGACCGAATACGGGACACGTGGCGGCGTGTGCGTGCCCGTGTGATCGGATTAAGGTCCCCGGGAGACGGACTCGGAGACGCTGACGAGTTCACGTACATAAAGGGAGGGTTGGGACTGGAGCAGTGGCACTTTGATGTCGTGCGTCATTAATTAGTTAGTTACGGCGCGCCAAGGTGCGCCACAGAGCGGCGAAAGAGTCTTCTGGTTGACGCCGCCGCCGCCGCCAGCTTCGAGACAAAGGTGAGCCGACCCCCCTGTACAATAGCCTTGAAGGGGATAAGGTGAGAGAATGAGCTCCTCTCTCCTCCAATTTTCGCTGGGCAAAAAGCGTTTCATATTCTCGGCGATCCTCGCGCTGGTCCTCGGACTTTTCCACTTATTGACCGTTATTTTATATTCTTCCTTTCCGGGGGGGGAGTGGGGGGCACGTCTACGCTTGACCGCCGCGTTATATCCCATTCTTGGGTTTTATGTTTATAAGGCAAAATCTATCCCTCTTGATTCTGAGCGGCGGCTCGCTCGCGCGCACCTCACTTCTCGTCGAACCGCCCCCCGTGCGCTAAGATAAGTATAGGAGTTATGTTAATTTAGCGACTCAGCGAAAATTGCAGCGTGCTTACTTTAGGAGAGCTTATATGCACTTTTAAGACGGCTTTTTCCAACTTTAATAAGCTTCACGCTTTCTACCTTTATTTGTCTTTTTGTTACGGAAAACTTTAATTTTATCTTACAGGATTCTTATACAACTTATGTAAATTTCTGCAACTAGCAAAATCCACGCGTTTACAGTGTCGAGGATAGCTGATGATGAATCGCAATTTTATTTACTTGATATTAGCACATTTATTTAAAATGAATTACAAAGTAATCAGAAAATTTTAAAGTTTTATTTATTAACGAATTTTTAGCGGTCGAAAAAAAGTCCGAAAACGAGATTTTTGAATTCTCTATTTATTTATTTGTTTATTTGTTGAGCGTCATAAGTAGCATCATAAATTACAATAACATAAAAATAAATTTTTATATATTATAATAAATAAAAATTAACAATAATTATCTTTCGTCGTGTCTCCTTAACACAAGTGCTTTTTATTACATTGCTTTTGTCGTATAAATATTAGTGAAAAATAGAAATAATTAAAAACATTGATTTTATCGAGGTATAAGCCAAAAAAGAAAAAAGATCCAAGAAAGGGGAGGCGCGGCCGCGGCTCGCGGCCAGTGCAAATTCAGGTATTAGCGCGCGTTCGCATGCTTTTCGCGCGTATTTCCTTTGTGGAAAGTCGCGAAGTGGAAGAGCGGGTGCTCCGTGTGATCGTTCACTTATTGTTTTCGCTAAGCATCTTAATAAACCAGGAGGTCGTCGAGCGAATCACCCTCCTCGGCACGTGGCGGACGTGCGCGTAAGAAAATTGGCGGAGAATATCGTCCCTTGCGTCGTTGAAAATCGGAGGTCGTCGAGCGAATCACCCTCCTCGGCGCGCCGCGGACGTGCGCGTACGAAAATTGGAGGACAATATATCGTCCCTCGCGTCGTTGAAAATCGGAGGTCGTCGAACGAATTACCCTCCACGGCGCGGCGCGTACGAAATGCGAAGGACGAATGTCGTCCCGCGAGTCGCTAAAAAACGGAGGACGTCGAGCGAGTAACTCTCCAACTTTCGGTGCGGCCGGTCGTCTGCGGTATTGGCATAAGTCCTGTCCCGCGCGAATCGCGAGGAGTTCGTGGATGCCGAGCGGATAGCCCTCCTCATCGCGTCGGTCACAGTGCGAGAATCATGGAGTGGGCAACGGTTCCTGTTGTGCTGTGCACAAAAAACAACTTGAAGAAATATCTAGTGTGTCTTTGGGCCGGTTTGTGCGTCTCGCGGAAGAAAGCGCAGTGTTCTGCGAGGTGCTATGGCTCGCCCTGCCTCCTTAATTATGACGAGTACCATTTAATTTCAATTAGCTCGTTCTTTATTTAATTAACGCGATCGTTAGTTCGAAAAAGTGTCGTTTACCATCAAAGAGCCTTTCGTCGGAGTTACCCAGGCCCTTCGATGGAGCTTGCGATGATGTCGCCGCTGGCGGAACAGCAGTCGACATGAGGATCACCGGTAATATATTATTACTTTTAAATATAATTATTCTTAATATATTGTTATTCTATTTATTATTTTATATTTTGATATTATTAAATTAAATAAGATGTTTTGTATTTTAATCTTACGCCGCGTATTTTTACGTCTTTTGCGCGCCCTTTTCAGCCTACATGCGTAAATGCGAGAAGTAGGTACAAGATAATTAGAAAATATTAAAATTTAATATTTATTTTATTAATCTATTGCACTAATTAAATATACTTCTTACAGATAGACGTTCGTTTACATTTGCGGTTAAATTGCAATAAAATTTAAAATGTTTTAGTCTGTATATGCAAGGAGTTTACATTTAATTTCTGTAATTAATTGATAAAATGATTATTAAATCTTAAAATGTTCTAAATCTTTTGTAATTAGTTTAAAATAAGCGTGTTAATAAAAAGTAAATGCTCAAAATTGTAAACGATAATTTGACTATAGCATTTATATGTAAGATATTTTTTACCATTGTCATACGAGCAATGCCAATGTTTTTAGTAGTATCTATTGAACAACTGCAGCTTATGAGATTAAAATATGAGTATTTTGTTTCACTATTTGCTGTTAATTTCATTCACATCGACATTAAATAAATTTGGAGGTGGGTAACTTTCCAGGATAATATAAATTAGTATTTTAATACTGATAGTATTGGGTAATTTATACATTTTATTTGTTTTCTTTGTTGCAAGTGTATTATTTAAGGGAAAATACCCTTGAGCGCTGCAAATTAAGTGAAAATTTCAATTTGGACAGATCGACGCTACTTTCTTTCCCATCTGTTCCTTCTTCGCTCGCTCAGTACCAGCAGGGGTATTCCCCTAAATCCGAACAAAAAGGGGAAAGGATAACGCGATAAAGGCGATAGCACAGAAAAAAGGCCGAATCGAGTGAGAGCCCTTGAAAAAATAGAGGCAAAGGACGGAGCCCTTCGAAATCCCGGGTACTTCGTCCCCTCGGCGCTTCCAAAAGCTCGGCAATTCCTTTGTACTAATCGCGAAATCCCCAAGCATTCAAATGGGCCATAGCGGAAGGAGAGAGGGAGAGAGAGACTGCGGCCAGGATAAAAAGCGAATCGGGCCCCCATTGAGTCGCGACATTCGAAGCAGGGAGTTTATTGTGCGGGAGGAGGTCCGCGAGCGCGGCGCGTACGAGAACTGGGTCATAGATAACCCCGCTGCCACTATACCGTCGTCGTCGTCGTCTCACCAAGCCACACTTGATTGCGCCGCGCTAGTGGAAAAGGCTCCGGCTCTTCCCCGCCGTCTAATTAGCAGCTTTAGTGTATCTAGTTCTATTTCTCTCCATCCCCTCCCTCTCCCTCCTTGATGAGGATTCCAATTAAATTTCTTCATTCTTTTGAGTGACTGAAGCGCGTGCGCTTAATTAACCTCTGGTATAGTTTGCATTCTCTGGTCAACGATAGGCGACAGACCGTCGTGTCGGTCTGTCATTTTCATGATTTCTTTTAAGACACTTTTCACGGATATGTTTTTAGTCAAGTAATTGAAATTAATGCTCATTTTCTTATGAACATTCGTAGAGTAATATTTTCTTGCTTTCTACGACGGTCTCAAGCAGGTGGTTTGTTAAAGCTTCTATTTTTGGTTTAGAAGTACTTTCTTATTTTGGGTTAACTTAATCTGATTACACGCAAAGCTTCTTTTCCATTTGCGGCTTTTGAAAAATAATGCAACATCTCCGCAATTTTATTCTGTTCGGCTACACTTTGTTAATTAAGGCGTTTTATTTTTTATTTATTATCATTTATCGTAAAGAATTTTATTTTTCTAGTGAAAGTTACAATATTTGAAGGAGCATTTTAATGACAGTAAAAAAAAAAAATTGGTCTAAATATTTGTGTGCACACTCTGATGGAAAAAATTGATTTTTAGTGTTATACGTGCATTCATTTTCAAATCAACTTGATTTTTTAAACTGAATATATATACTATACATTTTTATTTTTACCAAGCAAACAAAAAAAAAATAAAATCTTCATTTCATTTTTTTAATTACAGTAATAATACTTGATAAAAATAGTGATAATTGGAACAAATTCATACTGGTATAGGTATACTAAATTTAAGTGACAAAAAAATATAATAATTCTATACCGTGCTTATTAAATTGTTGAATCTTTACGGTTTACTATTTCTTTTTAATTTATTTTTTAAATACAAACATTACATGTAAGGAACTTGTATGCAAGCAACATTGAATAAATTCTTCGCAAACTAAATTTTTCTATTTATAAGGAATATTTAGAACGTTGCATTTGTAGGATAACAGCTTAAGTACAATGTGATGCTAGCATGGATAAAATAAGTACGTAATAAAGATACGTTAGATTGATGAACTTACCGATGATGCAGAAGGGTCGCCGAAGAAACTTCAGCCGACCGATGGCTGTTTGATACCTCGAGCGACATCCTGACGACCATAACCTGGGGATCAAGAAACTCGTTACATAGTAATCGATAAGTATTAAGGCGAAGCTAATGATTGTTCACGAGTGAAGCTTAAATTTAATATTTCAATACCTAAAAAAGAATTCAGCAGTGAACCATACAACGACTACCATTTCCATGTAAAAAAGGAGAACTCCAGCTTCTTTTTCGTACTCGTCTATTGTACTGAATACCGAAAGAACCAGGCACATAAAGACCATACAAAATCTGAAAAAATAACATAGAAAACATTATTTAAATAATTTCAAGGTGTTGTAAAATATTAACTTCCAGGCATCCGAGAGACCATTTATAATTTCCCCTCAAAACTATGTCTTACACGATTCATATCGATTAACGTAGAGTACAAGTAGGATGTTTTCAAATGACAGAAGGATACGTCGGAATTAATCAAATGTAGGATTTGCGTCACTAACAAGCCAACACCAGATCGAAGCTTTGGAATCAATGTTTTCTAACACGTAAATAAGCAGGAATCGTGCAATCACTCCCTAAATCAAAGCGCACGCGAGTTCAGTGATCGGCAGTTCCAGGCGCTGGGCAATCACATCGGTCGCCGGTTGAGTATAATTCATTAAAACCCCTTGCGCCAACGGGAGGGAATCGACGGAATCGATTAAATCACCAGAGGTTAATTGTCATCCAGTAGTCAAAGTGCTAGCGATGCGCCCCCCCCCCTCCCGCCCCTCCTTCACGGATCGCGTTCGTTTCGATCTAACTGATAATTCACATTGAATTAACAGGAGTGCGTTGATGCTCGGCAAGTTTACCGTCAACGTAGGCGCTTATTGAGATTTACAAGGAATTGAGACTAATCGGAGCTGATGACTAAAACCAGATATATCAGCAATTGCTGCTGAGATTGATATGCTTCAAAAATAATTCTTATTCCATTTGCCTGAGATATAACGATTTATGAACTTTACTATTGATAACAATTATCATTTTGATATTCTATTTTTATAAAAAGAATCTGCATGCACGCAGAAAATGTTACGTTATGATAATATATCACAACTTTAGTAAATACGGACAAACTAGAAAAGTTGAAAAAAAAAATGAAATATTGCTAGAAAATTTTACTAGTATATAAATGTAATAAAATGAATAAAGAATATAAATATAGAAAATATTTAGTAAAAGTTAAGGTACTATAGCTACTGTAGGGGAACTCGGGGAATAGTGGTCCACCCCACAAACATTTATTAATAAGCTTCAATTAAATTAAAGCATTTGTATTATTATATTGCAGTATTACTATATATAATTTTTGTATACAGCAGCAAATGCAACATATTTAATGGGGTAGCGCACTATGTCCCGAGTTCCCTTAATAATTTTTTATGAAAGATTTTTCTCCATTTATTGGCGGATTTATAATAAACTAAAAATGCAGCGTAGCCAATTCGAAAAATTAATAATTTTACAATGGTTGAACTGTACAACTGTTTCGCCATTCGTGACATAGAAAGATCGAAGACATTTTTTAAGCAATCATTTTTTTCCAATTTCTTAAAGTGCTTTCGATATACCCTTAATTTGATATAGACACTTTAATTCATTCACCTATCATTAGAAAATTGAAATTTCTATCTATAGCTGACATAAATTTGTTGTTAACAAAATTAAAGTGATACAAAGGATTTCAAAGGATTTTGTTTTAAAGTTACTTCTCGAGTTTATAATGGCTAATATTCGATGCAAACACTTTACATAACAATCATAGCTCGTTACGCAAGCTTTTCATTCACAAGTTGGGAAAATTGCGAAACCGAGCAGTAAACATTTGTTATTGTGCACTCTACACTCGCCTAGTTTTTAAGCCTAAATATCTCGCAGCGCTAAACCGCAAAAAGTCGCGCTCAAGATAGCGATAATTAAGCATAGAGCTCGGAATAGCAGAGCTACCAGCGTCGAAGGAGCAAAACGACCGAACGATAACGGAAATTTCGCGGGTGGGGGGTGAATGAAGAAAAAAAGCAGGCGCAGCGTAGCGAGTATAGTGGGCGGCGACGATTCCAGAATGAATGGCGCCCGCGCGTGGATCAAAGCGATCGACATAATTCATCACCGGTGGCACGCGCGCACTTCCGGCCGCCTATATATGTGAGGCAATCGTTCTTCGCGCGCGAACGTCCGATTACGTGTCATCTATCGGGGAGCCTGCCGCTGCCGGCGACGATATATCGCCGGCCCTCCGATGCGACTTATGATGAACTAATATACGTGACCGGGTACTCTAAGTTTATGCCACTCGAAAAGTTCGCCGAGCACCGTTATAAACCTCGGCTCCATGAGCCCGACGCGTCTACCACGTATATATACGTGTGCGGCTGGCGGGGTAGCCTGAAGGGAAGATTTATCGTGCGCTCGCTTCCACTAGCTCTTTCTCTCTTTCTCTACAGTTGCTGTGCACGAGGGCGATAAATTGATTCTCCCGAGAGAGTCTCGGGAGTGCGTTTATGTGCATCCACGTGGAACCAGTTGGATCGTTTGTTTTTTCGCCGTTTATGTTTACATCGCGATGCCGCGACTGTCTGCTGCGATTAACGAATAAACTCGTTATTAATGACCGCGACAATGTACTTCCACGTGTTTGTTCCTAATAAAATTTTATCGCGGCTAATTTCGAAAAATACTATTACGTGTCGATGGAAAAGTTAATGGAGGAGCGATATAAGGGTCGCCCTCGTAAATTTTTTAATCTAAAAATGCAGCTTTATAGTTTATCAATGGTAATTTTGCTATTCAATTTAATAATCTAAAAATTTACTATTTTTTTTATTGAACGGTATGAACAAATTAAATTTATCCGAGAGGAACGGTAAACAAAATTTAATTTTACTTTAATCGTTTCAATAAAATAATGTAATTTAAAATAAGTTCGTCTCCATAAAAAGAAACTTACATGAATTTGTAAAAACCCTTAGGGAATCATGTCGGTCACAGTAGTGGCCACCAACAAACTCAATCATTATCCAGAATGTATAATTTATTAGATTCATAAGTTCATTACAGGAATCAAATATCCCTGATTAAATAGGTCATTTTGTAAGAAAAAATTGCTCCGTCATAGATGAAACAATTTAGTGGTTTAGAAAATATTTTTATTCGAGGTATAATAATATCGAAATTTCTGAAGTAGCAAATCAATTTTTTTTATCATTATAAAAAACATTGATTTTATCGAAAATGCGTTAAGATATTAGACATTCTTAAATACCCTCAAAGTTAAAATAACATTTACCTTTCCTCAGAGAAAAAATATCGGAGCTTGATACTCCAAGTTATTTATCAATAACAAAAAAAATCATCCAGTCCTAACGTTATTATTTAAAATAAAAATATACAAAAGGGTTGATAATGATTGTTTATTTGTACGAGACTTACTAAATTCATTCGAAATAAAACAATTTCATTTGAATGGATCCTTTGTACGAAGCTAGCAGATTAACTGTAATCCAACTTAATTCTTCGCGTCGCCATGCTAAAACCTGATTCGGATAAGAAATTTCTATTAGTCGCAGGCGAACTTTTTGAACAATCAACCAAATGAGCTTCGCTCGATTTGAACTAAATTTTCTTTTCAATAGCTACGCTTTCTTGTCAGTGCTCTCACCCATAAAACACACGTAAACGCACACCTGAGCATCATCGAGAAGCGAACGCCGATGAAGCAGGTTCCGCGTGACTTTTTATACATCTTTACTGGGTGCAAAGATAAATCCCGTTGAAGCTACGGGATATAGCATCCCCCTTTTATTGGTCGATGCTCCCTCTCGACCCTCCCTCGCTCGCGCGCACACAAGCACCATTACATACTTTCACAAACTTGCTGAGAAAATACAAATATATATATATGTACGTATATTCAGTCAAAGTGATCTGGTCGCAGAGGAAAATGAAAACAAGTGGTCCGTGCAAACGATATGTGACGACTTCGAATAGGGAGAGTTGCAGTGTAGGTCTGTGTAGATATACAGGCGACGCGGAAAAGAAGAAAACAGCGGGGAAAGAATAATGAAATTGCCATCAAAGTTTTTTTTTTTCCTCTTTTTAACATACATTTAATGTACTTTCTTTTACACGTTAGTATAACTATTCCTATTTCTGTATTTGTCGTTTAATATATATTATGTCTATATAATGAGGGTACATTTTATTGTTAAAATCAATAGCGTATTCATTCATCTAATCTTGCCTTTTCATGTTAAAATTGTTATTACAAATTCAATTAATAAGAGATGTCAATTTGTGTTAGAAAAAAATAGTTCAACTGCTTTAAAGTATCAGTTGAATAAAAATAGAGCAATTTTTTAAATACTATACAATCTAAAAAATTGAATAGTAAATATATATTTAAAATTCAGGAGCAAAGTAAGTATATTTCAATTTTTCACGACGAAAATTGATGCTTATATCAAGTACTAATAATTAAAAACGTTTTTTTTTTTTATTTATTGTATACTTTTTGAATTTCTTCTTGATCGGCTTATTATTTTTATACATGTAGGAAATTATAAGATGAAAGATATCCGGATTCTATATCGTGAATCTAAACTTTATTTTGTGAAGAAGAGAGTTATTTTTTACTTTAATTTTTTCTACACTTAATACCTGACTCTAAGAGATTATTAATTTAACCTTCTAAAATATTGTCATTAAAAATTATAGTCTATTTCTACAGATTAGTTTCAGTTTTGCAAGACACAGAAAGCTACAATTTTTTAGGCCGTTAGATTAAAAGGAAATTTATTGGAAATGAAATTCGTGTAATATAAGTGCGTAATATTACTTTAAAAGTTTTTAAAAGTTTACGAACATTCTTACAGCTTTCTTCTATTATATTTTCGGTCAGTAAAAGTTCCGAGTTTCAGATAAAACATCCTGGAAGGAAGGAAAAGTTGTAGACGTATCTCCCACGCATCTCACACCTAAAATCGAATTTACTTAGCGAAAGGCTTTCAACGAGAAATCTGTATCTTGTAATAAAATTTAATCAATTTCACACCAGTAATTTAATAATTATTCTCTAAAAATGAGTTACTACAGCTTTTTTTTTGTAATACGTGCACGGTTTTCGCATTGGTTTTATTTAAAAAGTGGTTTTTTTTTTGTAGTACTCTACATAAAGAATTTAATTTCTTTCTCATGATATACAATATACTATTTTATATTTTTGATTTCAATTATTATATTCTTTATTTTATTATTTGCAGTTTCACTGTAGAAATTATTCTCGTGAGTTCATCAATTCAGAGTTTCGCTAATTTATTATTATTCATTCTAATTTCGCTGTGGAATATTATTATACTGTTGCGCGGCACTTAAACCTTATGATATCATTCAGCAACCACAAAATGTTACTATATACAAGTTTCAGAATGTACCTTCGCGTTCTATGAGAAACACGCAGTATTAAAACAAGTTCAAAATTTTACTCTAATCTTTAAATAATATCTAATTGTATAAATACCGATAAATCACTAATAAAAAAAAACTATTCTCATTAAGCGACAGCAATTTTTTTTTTTTTAAATACTTTTCGATTTCACGGAAATGAACTCTCTGCTAAATAAAAAAAAAAAAATTTGAAAATAACAGCGAGCGTAGAATGGCATTAATACTTTTCAATTCACGATAAAAGTCCTCTTTGACTATCCTACATCAAATCTTGCGCAGTTATGATTCCAAGCAATGCAGAGAGCAGGGGTTCGCCATGCAATACTTTAAAAATGAAAGGCGAAGACTCCACTTTCCTTATTTCCTCCGAAAGAATATATCTTTATCTATATTCTACACACTTGTATTAGCTTGCCCGTCGCGAGGCAGCGCAGAAAGGGATGCGACAAAGCTCGGCAAGAGAAAAGGAATAATAAAGGAAGAGGCAAACGGGAGTGCAGACAGGAGCGAAAACGGGGGGGAGGCTTGCGTTTCACAGAGTCCTTGCGCCTCGCCATCCGAACAGTAGGTGCGTTCGCTTCAGCTTCACAATATGTGCGTATTAAGCAACGTAGCAGGAGGCGGGAAGGGAAGGAGATCGTTACAAAGGAGGCTTAATTAATGCGCAGGCAGCTCTTTCTCGCTCGAATGCCGCATTGCCGCTCGGCGATAGCGCCGGCCTCATATGCATATACTCACACGATCATGTGGTACGTGACGGCGTAAACGCCTCGGGGCCGCTCGAGGAAATTGTAGACGCGGGCCTGGAGCCGCCGGTAGCGGGCATCGCGACGAGTCGCCCGATAGTTCACCGGGCGTCCCAGCAGTGACATCCGCGGGGCTGCCAGACGTCCACCTGCGCCGCCGCTCCTGCAACAGTAACAACGAGAGCCAGCTGTGAAACTCGCACAATAAAGGATGCACGAGCATATTTGCATGCATTGTACTCGGGGCCTCAGCTCTTTTCTCGCGTGCGCCCCGCGCGGTCTCGCTTTTCATCCTCGTTATCACCCTGATCTCGCGGCGGGGGCGCGCGCTCTCCTTTTTTCTTTTTTTTTTTACTACTCCTTCTTATTTGTCTATCCGCGGCGTAATTGGAGGGATGATGCTCCCTCGGGCTGAGCGCATCGCGTGCGCCGTCGAGTGACGTTTCGCGGCTGCCACGCGGATTTCGACGCGCGCTAAGTGAAAGCGATGGGGGAGGAACGTGCCTCGCGGCTTTACGATTGCCGGTGCAGGTAATTAAGCCCTCAACGCGATCATTTTTCCGGTACGTCGATCTGCTCACCTTCCGGAAAATTTTGAGGTTTCGACTGTTTAGCTTTATCACTCGCGTCGTTGCCCTTTGCTTGTCTATTATGTCGCGGCTTGCGTGAGCTGCGAATTTTAGCCTGTTTACGAGGCAGCAATTAGGAAATGAAGTTTTCTTGTTACACGGCAGTGACAACGATTGATTTTTTTTTTTTTTTTTAATAATACTCTTAATGTTATTGGAATTGACCTCAAAATATTTCCTACGATTTTTTATTACGTCAAGATAAATTTGTATTTGGATGAAGCATTCGGTTCACGTTACCATTGTGATATTTCATTATTTGAAAAAGTTTTCTCGCTTCACGGCTAATAAACGACGCAATGTTTCATCGAGTATATATAGCGCGGAATTGGCTCGCTCGAGAAAAATTATGTATAATGACTACTAGGACATAATAGGCGGCAGGGGGAAAGGCGCGTCGATGAGGCAACAAAAAAAAATTGTGAAAAAAATCGTAAAATAAGAGCGAGGAAAACGAATGAGGGACAATGAGGGTCTCGGCAATAAAAGTTACGGTAGTCTCCAGTCGTTAAAAGTTTGAATCTCATTTAGAATTTAATAATTATGCTGTTCACGGTAACACCGGCCCCTGTTGTAATATATAGACGTAGGATAATTTGACCTCCCAAAAATGCCAAATCAGTTCATAATACAAATGAAAATTCTTCTATTTTTTTTTTTAATCGTACCATTTTGCTTCTTCATATAGAGGAAGCTTTGTAATGATATTTTCCACATGTTATTATAATAATTTTTTAATGAAATTTTCTTTGAGTATAATTAAAATTGTTAATCGATAAACATATTTTTCGAAAAATTATTATAGCAAGTTCTGCGTTAACAACTTCATTTGCTGTAAATAATGCGGCAATATACTTAACAAATAAGTATGAGAAAAAAAAAGACAGTTTAAGCGATATGCGCAAAAAAATTTTAAATGCATGTTTAATAAAATCTTTTCTTTTTGTTATCAATTTCACCACCTTGTTTTGTGCCATATTCTTTGCTTTCGCATGCTAACTCGTAAGTGAACGAATGCCCTATGCTGACTGTTGACAAAGAATGTGTGACACAATTTCCCGCGACCTAGAATAATAATTAAAATAAGTATATTGTTTGTATACCATAACGTTTCACTGCAAAAGCATGTACAATAAATTGTTCTGCTATCGTAATATTTCTTTTTCCCCCCCGATCCGTTACACACGTTGAAACTGTACATACCGAGTTAACGTAAATAATAATGAACAACTTTTAATTTAAAAGAGTAATTTCACTCGTGAACAATTCATACTAACAGTTATCGAATTACCGCAAACCAATAAATAAAACAGCTTCAAAACCCGATTTCGTAATACGTCAACTCGTAATTTGCAGTTTCCGTTGCAAGATGGATGAAGAAGTATAAAAGAGAAAAAAAATAGGTACAGCTTCGAGGAAAAGAAGCGCTTCATCGCGCATAATAAAAGGGAAGGGTGTGGGTCGCGCTTTCCTCGAGTCACTGTAGAAACAAATTAGGCCGAAAAAAAGAGTGGAGTACGCGAGCGACCACCAGTAGTGGGTGGGGGTGAGTTAGTCCACGTCGGGTCGACATTTAACAGGCACAATTATCGGAGTTGATTATCTGACGGACCTGCCGCGCCAATGACACATTCGTCATCATTCACCCTCAGAACTTTGCGCGCGCCGCTAGGCATTTTTCTTCGTCCACGCGTTCCCTCCTCCCATGGCCTGAATAACTTCTCGCTGCTATTTTAAGACGACGACTTTTCCCAGTAGGCCGTTTTCTTCCTTCCCAATGCTGGGCTACTTTTCCGGAGAAAATCGGCGACAAACCTAAAATTGGAAGAGAGAAAGAGCGAGAGTGAGAGAGAGAGAGAGAGGGAGACCAACCGAAAGGCAGAGAGAACGCCCGGCATGCTGACTGTGTTTACACGACTGTAAACGCGAGTGCTAACACGTGGTGGATGGTGTCAGAAGTTGCCATGTTAACTGTGTTATTCTGTCGTGAGAAAAAGCAAATGCGCCACCTGATTGTACGGCAATTAGTATCCTTTAACTACTGTTCTTCGAAATTTTTTTGTAGTTTTACTGAATTTCCGAAAAAAAATAGTTTATCCTTATTTGATGCATAATAACTACTGGCCAATGCATTGATTATGAATGAAGTTTGTAGATTTTTCGATGAATTACCTTTATGAAAGAAGCTAGAAATGAGAAATAAATTTTATTTTATTTTTTACTCTAAATCCAAATCATTTAAATGAGACAAATTTTAATTAAAGATCGTGAACTTTAATAAAATTAAACAAGAAATTACGCAAGTAAAATTGGTACCTCGAATGAATTCATCAATCGAATTCAAAAGTTTCTGTTAATAAAACGTTATAAGCGATTCGCTATGGAACTAAATCTTAAATTTACGGTATCAATAAGTATAGCGATAATGCTTCGCAGCTATTATTTTACTTTAATCATTACGACAGTCTCATTTCAACGCATAAGAAAATACATTTGGTAACAATGGAATAGTTTTTCTTTCAACTAGTAGTTTGCATCTTTTATTCTCGCTGAGGCGACTCGAAAAGCAGGCATAGAGTGAGAGATAGCGAGTGAGAGAGAGAGAGAGAGAGAGAGAGAGAGAGAGAGAAAAAAAGAAAATGTGGGAAAATGAAAAGAGCCTTAAAATTTCGCCGTTGAACATCATTTGAAATTCCTCTTTAAAGGGTCGTCAACCTCGAGGTTTCTGAAAGGCACATCACGAGTCTGCTCTTATATAGTCAACTTAAAAATGTTGCGACAACCAATATTGCCTTTAAAATATAAAAATTAATTGCTTTATTCATTCAATGGTCACCCCTTTTTTCTCTTGCAATATAAAATTTTTACTTTTTCACCCACTTTAATTTTTTCTACCCGAGTTACCTTGTAACAAGAATACAAGGGTAACCCGCGGCGAATCGTAAATATGTAATGCAGAAAAAGAAATAGAAAGAAGCACATCACGTATACCGGCGGCCGTAAAAAAGGCTGACTCTGCAAAAATTCGAGCCACGAGTTCGGCGCTGAAAAATAAAGCAACCCCTTGTCTCGTCGGCCAATGCCGTGCAAACCACGCGTGATGGCACTTTGCGCTCGGCCGGCGCGATTCAAGAATTCAACAATTTCACGGATACGGTGTACGCAGCGGTGGCGAGAGAAGTATGGAGAGGGAGTCCGGCCGCGTTCGGGTGGCCGTAGACGCCTACTTATTTATAGCCTCCGGGACCGCAATGAGCCAAGACGAGCCAAGGTATACACGTCGTCGCAGCGCGGCCGAGTAAAGCACTCCGCCGGGGGAAACTAGGGGAATAAAAGGAAGAGGGAGAGGCGGAGTTGAAAAGAGGAGCACGAAGGGCGGCCCTCGGCAGCTCGGACGCGTTTTCGGCGCTTCAATCCGCCGACGTGGCGCGCTGCCAACCGATCCCTGTCTTCCCTTACCCCACCCCCGGCTCTTTCTCTTTCGTCCTATTCGCGCGTCCTACTGCCTACCAGCGTCCGCCCGCTTCTTTCAAAATCAATTTTCGTATTATTAGACTTGAGTCTGGCGCGTTATGTATCGCGATGGGTGCGCTACCTGCATACGGCCAAATTAAATGTAGCGACTTTCGCTTCGGCCCGGGGGGAGCAAATAACTTAGACCGTAATATATAAGATCCAATAGATCTAGCTGGGGAGAACAAACGACCCGTGCAAGTGTTTTCTATAAAAAATACGAGTGTATGAATATATTACAAAATGTAGGTCGTATTACAAACTAATGCACAAGCAGCAAGCTCGTAAATAAAGTGTTCGACGTAAACAATCGATTCTCGTCAACTTCGCGCATCTTACATCGTATTTTTCGCGCAATCACACTTTCTCTAAATCGAGTTCGAAGAGGGCGTAATCGCTTTCACGGCCAATTGTTCTGAAATTTATTTCGCGAGTCGTGTTCATACTCGCCTCGATCAGGGGCCGAAATAAGCGAAATAAAAACGATATATTGACGCGGGCATATAGCGTAACGGAGAGGGCCGAGGGGTTGGAGGGGAAGAAAGGCGAGGCATCGTCTTTGCTGGAATTCAATCGACTGCATGCACTTCCTCACAGCCGCATTGAACGTCAATTTTGAAGGCAGGCCGAAATATCGCAGTGAACAGGAGCTTTTGTCGCTAGCTTTGTGAAGGAGCTGTGTCATTTGTCACGACGCAAAGTCCAGGAATTCGCTTTGCGATCTCCGATATAAGTGAATTTCTGCGAATTTCCAATTAAAAATTATTAACGCTCAGTTTGTGGAGCATTTAATCTGCCAACGGATTTGCGAATTTGACGAATAACAGAATCTTCTTTTCGAAAAATAGCTTACTGAATGATATAAATTTGGAAACTGATATTCAATTTTTTGTGCATAAAAAGTCTATATAGAGACGAATGATAGAGATAAGGAATAATTTGTAAAGTATAGTGCATTATAAAAGATATTCAAGCCAAAGTTTGCATTGTAAAGTTGAATTTATATAGCTTATTAAAGCGCTTTAACTAAATTTTCATTTAATTACTTCGGTTCAATGTAAAATGGAAAATATACAGGTACTTCGGTTCAGCCAGCTTATTTGCATAATCTCTGCATATTTAAAAGTGAAAATGTTATTGATTTTAACAAAAATTTCGCAATTACTGCGAACGAAAAATCGCCTTAATTAATCTTTAAAAATACGTGTACTAATGTGAGTGTACTAATCACTCCCTGGTCACCCATCCAACTATTAATTATTTACTTCCGCTGTCCGCCAAAGCGTCGGCTAATATTTAAAAAATTACGCATTCATTTTAAGTGTAAATTCCTTTAGCAGCTATACGAAAAATTGCAAAAAAGATCGTAAGAATTCACTGTTTCTTATTTCAACAATTTAGCCTTGTTAAAATATCAGTTTTAAATTTATTTGATCCAGTTTATGTTTAATGATTGCCAAAAGAAAATATGAAACTTCCAAGTGTTAACAGAAAACGTGTACGAAAATACGACACTGTACAGAACTTGAATTAAAATACTTTTAATAAAAGTTATTTCTGGTATTTTATTATCGCAAAAAGTTCGCGTTGGTCTCGCAGTTGCTTTATAAATCTGATGATTAATTAAGCAAAGCCTGTTTAAATTCAAAGTGAATTTTGTTTTCAAAACTTCAAAATTAGTCTTTATAGGGAAAAGCTTGATTCTAAACCGGCGCAATATACAATTTATAACACGGAGCCACGGTCATAAATTCAGTCAGTATGAAATTCTGACATTTAACAGCTGAATTTTATTTGTCAAGTGAAATATTGCAATTTCAAAGTTATGCTTGACTACTACTTGTACTCTTAAATTATAAAGTGGTATATAAATTAATTCGCCTCGCGTCACCGAGGATCAATCCCTTTTTTTATCTCTACCCGGCAGTCCCGAAATTTTCTCCGTAAATTACGCCTCGACAAGTTGGACAATGAGGTGTCAAAGTACATTCGGAAATTACTAAGGAGTCGCACGTTTTACGATAAACTAGGTAAACCATTTCTATTAAGTTCTCGAAGTTTAGCGCGAGAAATGCTAGAATTGAAGGAGGTAAGAAAGGGAGGAACGAGGGATATAACTTTCGCGGAGTTACAGGAAACTTTTTTAAATTTGCTTGCGGAGTACAGTTCATTTACCTACTCTTACGTCTCGAAGACGAACTCTTTTGCTCTGTTTTCGCACTTGGTATTCTTAAAAAAAAATGTGAGAAATCCCGCTTGTCAGAACACAAGTTCATTCCAAACAGTCATAAACGTTCCTTGGCATCGCCTCAATCTTTTACTTTCCTTTTTTTTTGTCCCCGCGACATCGCGCCGTACTGCATCGAAATGCCAGCGAACATTTTTTTCAATTTTCTCTAATTTTATAACTTCGTGAAAACTTTAATCCTGCATTGCATTAATTTCTCTGTTTTAATAAAAAATTATTCTTGCTACGCTTTAATATACCTTTGACATAATTTTTCAAAAATTATAAAAATCTTACTGTTCTGTAATTGCATTTAAATAAATATGAATGTAATTATATATCTATTATTTCTTCCCAGGCTAGTTTAACAGGAAAGCTGTAAAAAATAAATTTTGTAGAATTTTATTCCCCATTTATCGGTAACTTATTCAATTTGTTTGCTATACAAATACAATCTTTTATTGACCTTTATCGCTAAGTGCTATTGCATAAAATACACGGCATTGTAATCTCTTTCGAATTGACCGTAATTAGTGTAACCTCTAATGAATTCAATTCTGATTACTCGTTCAATTACGAGTAAATCATTCTTATAACTCACTTTGAATAATGAAGAATATTAGCTTTGTAATTTTCTCAAAATTATAGGCTATTCCATCCTTTAGCAATTACTGCTGAACCCTGCAGCCGACCTATGAATCCCGAATGTTTCGTTGTCATTACTAAAACAAGCGTTAATCTGCTACAAAACTATTTGCTTGTCATTATTCAGTATGATTCATTTGAGCCGGGGGGAGTCGAAGTGGGCTCAGGAATGAGGCGTCGACCAAAACGGAAAATTAGAGGCAAAACGAAGCTTTTAGTTACCGCTAAAACACGAAAGATTTTTCGTGGTGTATTTTATAAAATTTAAAATTATACTTTTAAGACATTAATTTTACGTTAATTTTACGATCAAATTGAACCGTGAAAAGTATGTGAATGAAATGTAAAAGTGGGATGATTTACATCAATTGTAGAATATTTTTCGCGAAAGTCACTGTGTAATTTTTATTTGAACCGTAGAAATTTCGTCGTAGCGGTGGATTTTACACAAAAAGCTCTGTGAAAAGTTAGAGATATTCTCATGAAAATTGCGGATCTTTTCCTGTAAAACTGACAGCTTTTTTGATAAAAATTAATGAGCTGTTCATATAACATTTTCAACTACGGCAAACTGTCCAAGATTTAGATATAAAAATTAAAATTCAATAGTGAAGTCAATGATCAAGACGAACCAGGTTTCCCGCATAAAAATAAATTAATTTAGATAAATTTAGATAAATTTAGATGAATTTAAATAAACTTTATATAAAATCTCATATGCCAAATTTATATGAAGTTTATCTAAAGATAAAGTTTATCTAAATTTACCATAAATTAATTTATTTTTACGCGGGTGTTTGTAGCAATTATTTATTTGCCGACGTTTCGAAGTTTTTACTTAACGTCCTCATTACGGCTTATAAACAAATTGCAATGGGTTGATTAGCAATTTTTTAATAAGCCCTGATGAGGACGTTAATCTGCTAATCAACCCATTGAAATTTTTTAATAAGCCCTAATGAGGACGGTAAGTAAAAAAGTCGGCAAATAAATAATTGCTACAAACAAACCTGGTTCGTCCTGATCATTGACTTCACTGTTGACTAATACCTCCACCACGAACGTTCGAGTCTTCTACATTTACAAAAATTAAAATTTTTTTTTTCAAAAAATTTTTTAACGTCACAAACGTTCCCTAGATTTATTTTTTTCCGGATAACTTTTACGACGTGCTTTATAAATTTTACGAGAAAATTCTTTGAATGTCTACTATTACAATCGAAGGTAATGTTTCATTAATATTTAAAAAGTTTTTCTGAAATTAACTCTGCAGTTTATACCTTTCGGGTGCACGTTCAGGCAAAGTGTGAAAACAATTTACCCCGTGTTTTTAGAATGGACCTTTCAAGTTCAATAACTCGGGTACAATGCAATTAAGCTTCAATGAAAGTCATTAATCAAAAGCACGCGTCCTCTGTCGCCTTCAGCGTTGAAAAAAAGGATGACTCATAAATCAGCCGATATTTTCCTCCTTTTCATGCTACGAACGACGCAAGTGATCGGCTAAACTTGCATAAAAGCAAGATCTGAATTTTTACGGGGCGCAATAAACGCAGCCGCGCGTACTAATTGACAAGGCATATATAAAAAAAACACATGGACTCGACTAACCGATTTCAGTTCACCGAAAGGTAAAAAAGAAAAATCCAAATTCCCGCGCGTAAATTTAAGCTCGGAGCGCCGGCGCTTGGCTGACGCAGCTGCAAAACGAGCGTGCAGTTATTCTCTGCGCGGCGCGCGCGAGCGTCACCACCTCCGACGCTCTTCCTCTTTCTCTCCACGACCGCCAGCTGAGGATAATTAGTGCGCGTGCACATTTAGCGTATATAAATTGATTCGTTCGCTTGTTTTTTTCCGCGCTTTTTTCCATTTTTTAATTTTCACATTGCGCTGGGACCCGCGAAGCGATTCGGGTCACCGAGCGATCCGACGTGGGTGCAGCTCCTCGCGGAGATTTTTCCTGAGTTTTCGCTGCATCGCGTACCTTTGTTCCGACCGCGCCGGCAATTGTATACTGGGCTTCTAATTGCGGAGGATTCGCTCCTTAATTCTTATTGATTTTTCCTGTGTCGATCTTCTTTTACATATGATTTATTTTAAAGTATCTCTTGAACCGTATACAATTGAGAGAAGATTATTTCTATTTAAGAATTTTTGTTTAGTGGTTACGTACACTGAAATAAATTTTTTAATTTTAAGTAAATATTTATTTCAATAGTACTTGTTAAATATTTCTTTAAACTAAATGAATTTATTTGTTTCTAAATAAATTTAGTATAGGTTCAAAAAAATAATTACTTGATTCAAAGAAATATTTAACAAGTACTATTGAAGTAAATATTTACTTAAAATTAACAAATTTTTCTGTCAGTGTACTCTATGCAGAAATGCCTCAGTTAACATTTACTACACTGAGAAAATTTTTTCGTAGAAATTACGGTGATTTTCCCGTAAAAATTTACAGCATTGCCAATCGTCCCACGATTACGTTTTTTCACGTAATTTTTACGGGAAAATCATCGTAATTTTTACGAGAAAATTCTCTCAGTGTAGTTACTGTAATTTTGATACTTTGCCACCTATTTTCTATCATTACGTAATATTGAGGTATTCTTGTTTGAGAATTCTTCAGATATAAGAAAAAATTGGAATGAATCGTGAAAGTTACTCTAATGCCAAAGTTCTTGTGGCTTTAGTTATTCAATATAGTTTAATAAAAAGATTGGACTGGCAAAATCAACGAATAAAAAGATTAAATAGATTAATGTTTTTCAAAAATCACACATTATTTCTTCATTAGAAAGTACCTTCAAGAATGTATTGCGCTCCTACACCACTAAATTTTATTAAAATTCAATCATGGCTTTAAAATAGTGCCCACATTCGAAAATTCTATCCATTCGCGATCTAATGGCATACGCATATTCGAACAATCCAAAGACTTCATCGAGTAATCCGCGGTATTCTAATGAACGCTGGCAATAATAACTTCTCGCATAGCCTTGATTCCAGGGTTCGCCTGCATCCCGAATTCCCGCCCGGAAACTCCAATGAACGGCCGCCAATTGATCGCGGAGGAAAAAAAAGGACGCCGGACAAAGAAAAGGAAAATTTGCCCACCCGCGGATGGACGCCGCAGCGCGCGAGCGCTAATGCAATATTAGCGCGCGAGGGAGCGTCGTGCAGCGTCCCCATTAATTGGCCGTCGAGCGCGCGTGCATTTTCCCGTCGTCGCGCGCCTCGTCTCTTCATTAAGCATCGTTCGGTGTAATTGACTGAGAGCAGATAATTTGACGAAAGCGCTAAAAGGACTTGGGGTGGTAGAGGGGGTGGACGCTGTTAACCCTGTGTTCCCGTCTCTGGCGCGCGGGACGCTGCATTCGCGCGGCGCAAAAAATAAAAGTATGCGCGCTACTGCTGCTGGCACTTTATCTCGCGCCGGAGAATTTCGTCGCCGCCTTTGCGGTTATTGCGCAGGAGAGAAGGAACAAAAAAAAAAAAAAAAAAAAAGGAGCGTTATCTAGTCGAAAAAAGGGAGCGAGCGAGGCAAGGAGGTATACGACGGCTGCTTCCGGGCGCCAAACCGCAAAATCGATCGATGTATTTCCTATGTGCGTGGCCGAGTGGATTAGCGCGCGGAATCCATTGGCTCTTTGCGGGAGAATCAATTTCGCAAATACCGCAGACCTCTAATTAAAGTTAGAACGAAAGAGAGCGGCTCGAAATAATTTCGCTGCGCCTGTACCGGCGCGCGCACGGCCTCTCGCGTCTCTTTAAACGCATTTTATTTTGGCGCATCGTTTTTTTTCTTTTTTTTTTTAATTAAAGGAATTGTCTAGGAGGATATTGTTTGCGATGGGAGAAAAATAGGGAAATTATGAACAAAAATATGCTATTAATTAAATATGTAACATGTATTTACATTGGAGTTTTTATATAGTTTTATTTAGAAAGAATTTCGTCGAAATATTTTACCTTTTTAAATTATAATTTTTAGCAGATTGGTTACTTTTATAAATTGAAATTCATTCCTTTTTTTATGATAATTTTTCGATTATACTGCGAGAGATCAAATTCTTGGATCAGTATGGGGTGACGTGCGCATTTCTGCGCTGTACGTATATATAATCGTCGTTATATACTCGATAACAGAATATATTTTCGGATTTAATGCGCAATGAAAATATTTGAAAATATCGATCTTAAAATGAAAGACTAAAATCTAAATGTTTCTTGATACTAGTAATGATAAAAGAAAGCCGCCCTGAAAACTGTTTTCTTTCTTATTAAAAATTGTTCGATTGATGTTGCTATGTAGCGGACTTTACTTTACATAATGCCGAGAATTTAGGAAGATGTGAAGGCGACGAGAGCCAAAACTACTTAGTAATAAAGTCTTAAATAAAAAAGTCTTAAAAGCAAGGCAATCGCTTATTTTTCTATACAAAAAAGGAGCGGTACAGATGCTGTGGTATGTACATTAATGAAAAAAATTACTCCCTAAATTAACATTTAAAAAGTTTTATACAGAAGGTACAATTTATAATTTCTGATAAAAATTTATAGTTAAAATTTCTAAGAGAATTGTAACGCAAATTTTGGTAATGAGGTCAAGTACTTTGATCTGATTTCTTTTTAGTTTTTGTAAACGAATTATTATTTTGTCATTGTAATTTTTCCATTTCCCAACTCTCGTATGAAATTATTATTTATTTCAATCAGACGTCATAGATATTTATTGTGACAAAGATTTAGATGCATTTTATCAAAACTAGGACGTGGTTTAAAAATATCGAAAATTAATTCTATATAAATGAAATTTCATTTTTTTTTTTAATAATAAACATTTTATTAGTGTAAAAACATTTATTTTGGAGGATTGCTATTTTATTAAGGTCAGAACAGACAGAGACAAAGTAAATAGCGCTTGCACGCAACCAAGCACGTTTCAACCGTTTCTACAAGAAATTGCGTTAAAATATTCTTATAAAACACTTTTATGTTTTATTACTTAAGTGATATAACGTTATTTTATACCCTTTACTGCACAAATATGAAATTAAAAAAAAAAAAAAAAAATAGAATTTCTACTAAAGTACCTTTTAAGATTAATCCCAAAAAAGAAAAGAATTGACGTAAAAATATTAGCATAATTTAGTGCTCCATAATCTTTACGGGAATGTTGGTATACGAATAAAGTTAGATCGATTTATCATTATTATTTATTGTACGTAGTACATTCTACTCTATTTATCCAATACGTAAGGGCCGACATTCTCCAGGATATTCATGACTGGCATAAAAATTCAAATATTCCTCAGAACATCAATATTCGCATATCTCTAAAAATCTATTCCAGGCTTTCAAGTAATGACGAGACAGTGATAGCGTCGGCGAGGGTGAGACCAGCGGCCGGGGGTCGAGCCGTCAGACCACCGTCAGGGCCAAGAGAAGGAAAATAAAGAACGAGAGCCGCGCCAGCGCGGAAGCAACGATAAAAAAAGGCCGGGGCAACAACGGCTCGTTTCCTCACCGGGCCCTCGAGTGGAGAATCTCGGCGAGTGCTTTGCCGCCGCGGTCCCGCGACGTCGACGTCGTCCTCGACAACGACACCGGCGACGGCGGCTCGAAAGGCTCATGAAAATGAAGTAAGCCCTCGAGGGTCGCTGTCGCCGGTATACCGCCGGATTTTTTTCTTTTCGCGCCGAGAGTGCGCCTTAACCGCGTCCGCGTGTGCGAATCTACTTTGCGCTCGCGCAACTCGAGAATTGTTCACCTACCGTTGTAATTAACACTTCATTGAAGTTTCCTCCTGGTGCCTCTCTCGATGCCTCTTCAAACGCGGCGCGCTGTGCGCGCCCCTCGCTCTCTGCCCCGTGCGCCTCGTTTCTTTCTCATTTTTTTTCTCTGTTGCTTAGTAAACCCTTTTGACGATCGACGATTACCTTTTCACGGGCTGCAAATGATTTTTTGAGTATCAGTCTCTCGATTGATGTATGAACAGTTGAAGGGTAAGAAATATTTTCTTATAGCGAAAGCATGAATGAGAATTACTTTCGAAAGCGTGCTTAATGATTAATGCACTTACCAGGAGAGTGTCACACTTCCGGATCACTGATTTGGATGAACCTTTGGATACTGTTTTCTAATAGCAAATAATGAAAGAAAACACCATTACAGTTTAATCCTAAGCCTCTATTTAGCAGATATAGCTCGTTTTGTTAACATTACCAGCTATATACCTATATATACGTATATATACGATTTTTTATTCAATGCGCATATGAGCAATGCTAATCTTTCTAGTTATGTCTGCTAAATAAAGGCCTGTGGAATTAAACTAATGGTGATTTCTTTCATTATTCGATACTAGAAAAGAATTTCCAAAGTTTCATGAAAATTGGTGATCCGGAGGTGTGACACTCTCCTGGTTAGATGTAGGTACTACTACTTTTAAAATAGCGTTAATTTTTTTTTTTAAATAGCACGCATTGTTAATTAGCATTTCAACAAAAGACGTAACAAAGCTCGCGCAGTCGTGCCTTTTAATTTGAATTTTCTCCATTGTAAAATATTTACGTAAAGCGTTAAAAATAGCCGAGGTTTGTGCTACACTCTACTAAATACACTAAACATTTTACACGGCGTAAAAAGTTTGTTTATTTAGACATTAGGCAAACTAAGACTCGCTTCGAATTTAAATTTTGAATCCCGCAAAAAAAAAAATGCACCAATCGAGGAAAAATAAGTACGTAGCGGTTTTATTGCCGGCGGAAACTAGGATCGTTTGATTAACGATGCAACCTCGGCGAAGGAACCTTCGCGTTTCAAGAACACCACCTACGCTCAAGCTCGAGCGGCTTAACAAAGGTTTAAAGCGTCCGAGAATCAATCAATCGATCAGCATCAGTACAAAAAAACATTTACAGCCTCATGAGTCCAAGGAGACCACCTTCTTCACCGCACCTTTTATACCGTAAGAATCTTGAGCTCCCGCCGCCGCTGGCACTGGCCGCTGATCCGCGCGACTCGGGCGCGCAAAAAATCAACGTATAAGGAAGAAGCTACACAGCGGCAATGGACAAAAAAAAAAAAAAAACAGCAAAAGAAGAGTCACACGCGCTGGCCGCGTCGAGGCGACGGCGAAGCGCAAGAACAGTGTCGCGGGCCGCGCGACATAATGGTCAACAATCGCACTAAGGGGCTAAGAGGCGCGTCGCGCGGGGGTGGCGCGCGGCATGACAGCTCTCCGCGCCGCGTGCGTGCGCGCTGCTCCTCTCGTGCGTCCCGTCGGCGGGCGCGCGTCGGCTCACTCTGCCGGCCCGGTCGGAGGCGCGCGCCCCGCGAGACGCCGGAGTCGCGTCGCGGCGCGAGCAGCAGCGCCGCCACCGCAGCCGAGCCGCCGAAATGCTTACACGCGCGAGCGGCGGGCGATCCGCCGAATTTTCCAAAATCTCGGCCTCCCCTCGCTCTCTTTTACGCTCGGCCGAGCATAATGTGTACCTCTGCGCGCGCGCAACCCCTCCTGTGCCTTTTTCCTCCCCCTGCGAGCAGTCGATGCGCGCGGCCTGTTTCGCCGCCGGCGCTCTTTCCTTCCGCAGGCCTGTCTTTCTTCTTCTCTTTCTTTTCGCAGCGCGTTTCCTTGTTTCTTTCTTTTTTTTTTTTTTTTTTTTTTCTATCGCGTAGTACCTTTATTTTTCCGAGCGGATATTTTGGGACTCGCGCGCGAGTTCGTGCGCCGAATGCGGAGCGCATCTGGCGTCGGAGCCTCCTTTTAATCCATAAATTAGAGTCCCCGAGCGGCTAAGTCAATCAATTTTCCATCGTTTACGGTCTCTCTTTCAAATCGGCAATTCAATCGGCAGCGCCCGCTTTTTTCTCCCTCCTTTTTTTTTTCCGCCTGCGTACGCGATAGACCGTGCCTTTCTTTCGCTTGATGTCACTTTTTGTTACTTCCTCGGCGCTCAAAGCTTTACTCTTTACTTTTTGCTGGATTTTTTTAAATTGGAAAGGCAATTTCAATTTGTGTAATGTTTTTTTTTTCTTTTTTTTTCAAATGACTGCGTGAATGGACTTCTTAGTCGATTACTTTCTTGCATGTATTGTCGAGTTCATTTAAAAACATTATAATTGGAAAAGTGTAACGCCTTATTTCGCATGAGAAATTTAATTGATTATATTCCATTTCACGCGTCGCATAAGAATGGCTTTAAAAGACCTGCAAAATGTTATATTTCCCTTTAAAAAAATTAACGGGTTATAGACTTGAAATTTTTTTTGGAAAATTCCATTTAAATTTCATTAGACTTACGCAGTCATTATTTATGTGCTGCCTCAACGAGTCGATACCGAAACGTGTTCTGTAGGATACTGCTGCAATTTTCTAGCTCCCCAATGTGCGCGAGTATGCCGACAATTTTTTTCTCTTGCTTTTTTATTTTCATCTTTTCTTTATACAGCTCATGTTTTGCGCTAGTTATTTTGTGGCGACCGAATTTTTAAACGGTTCATTTTAAAAGAAAATCCAGCTTAATTTTCCGCTTTTTAAAATTAAAATTTGGACGAAAATAATCCTAATTAATATAAATTACATAATAAATCGGGGCTTCAGAATCACAAAAATTTTCGAACTCCCTTGAAAATCTCGTACACGTGATTTGCTCTTCGCTTGTATCTCGAGATGTTTTCTATTTTTCTTTCTGTCAGAGAGCTCGAGTCTTCTCGAGAACAAGAAATGATGTCACATTTTTCATAATTTTACATCTGACTATTACAAGTCTTTTTCTACTGGCTTTTGTTTAGCGTTCAACAAGTCGCAATATTTTTTCGTACCCGTCATTAAAATCCGATATTTTTATCCCTCATCGCGTGTACTGGAAATGATTATACAGGAAGCTCGAGTACAAAAGTGCAAAATTTAAATATTGCATTGTAATTCCTTTGCATTTAAAAATAAGCTCTTTGAAGTATTCGCGAAGATTTAGCTTTGCGCATTCCTCATTTATTTGCAGCCCTAAATTTAGCTCACCGGTTATTTCGCTATACCTCATTTCTCAAACATTTTATTTGCCGCCTCTCGGCCGATAAAAAGAGTAAAAGAATAAGGGAAGACGTATCTCGAAAAATTGTCTCCTCACTCGTTTTTTGCCGCTGTTTTTTTTTCGCGCTTTTTTCCTTCCGTCCGCCCACTCCGTGCGCAAACCTCTTTTTTACTCTTCCGTTGCTCCGGCCGGGCCGCTCGCTTTTTTCAAATCGGTGCGTCTTTTTCTCTCGTTTGCACGTGACTCCGCGCTGAGTCCGAAAATACGCGGGGGCAACGCGATACGTCCCGGCGACGTATGTTTTGATAAATGCGCGGGGCAGTGTGTGTAGTTTTCGGAATACGCCGTGGCGCCCGGCTTATGTCCAGCGTCCAATACACGCGGCGATGAATTCGCTGATTGATCGTAAGCTTGAGAAGGCCGATTGATGGAGGAATATATAGTGCTTCGCCGCAGCCTCAACCGATTGCTGCTTCCTTTTCTCAGTATCGAGTGAATTTTCTTCTTTTTTTTGTAAGGAATTCAATGCATTCTTGCTTGTCTTATGTATCCTACATTTTCGGTATGTCTGTACTTTTATTCTAGAGCATAATTGCAATTTCTTGGCTTCCACGTAATTCGCTAGAGAGTATTTTTAAAAAGTAAAGTATAATTTCTATAAAGGTACGTACGTCGATTTTATTAGATATTTGATAAAGGTGCCTTAAGCTATTAAAATATTTGACTAAAGTTCGTCTTTTTACGATGAGAAAGGTGTGAATCTTAGTATTTTTATCGATTCCCTTTTTTTTTTCTTATCGAACGTAGTTCAAGGCCTGACCATGAAGAAAGAAATGACGGGAAAAAAGAGACATTTAACGCGGGTGTAAATATTGAGGGCTCAGTTGATCCTCGCTTGCGAAAGCCCAACAGAAGTCGATGCCATTTTTAAAGGTCACTCAAATACATTGCGTCATCGTGATGCAGGAAAAAAAAGAGGCTTTGATGAGGTGTGACTAAACGATGACGAGGGCATCGATTACGCTATACCATGCCCACGTTATGTAACTCATCCTGGAGGAGGGTGCAGCTCTCGGTGGCTCAATGTGTCCAGTTCCGTCATTTTCTGATTATTAACGGTTCTTTGTTTGACTTGAAAAGAGTAAATTATGACGTACTAAATGTTACACGCTTCAAAGTTTCACATTTTTTTAGTTAGTTGAAGCCAACTGATTTATTGTTTCTGTAGCACGATAGGATTATCATTTCTCATAAATATGTAGGGCATGGCTTTAGCACTAAGTAGTCATTCTTAAAAACTTTTTTTTTCTTGCTTATATAGTTATATACTAATAAATGAGCCCTTGCGTTAGTTCGTAAAGATTTTTCATGCATAAAATAATTGATAACATTTTTCTAAATGTTTAAAAATGTGCAGTTATTACCATAAAATGCATACAGTTTTAACTTAATTGCTTTAATTTGAATATATTACCACGTAGGAAATAGAGTAAAATACTTAATGGTGAAATAAATTATGCTAATCGTAATATAAACCTTTATCGATAACCTATAATAGCTTAAATACCCTGTCCAGTTTTAATGATAAATGGAACAATTTAATGGTTAGTCGAAAAAGGCAATAAAGAATAAATCAGTGTATTCCTTCTTATTTAAAAAATAGATAGATGAAGTAAAGGACTTAAGTATGCATTTTATTTGGAATTATACATATTTTGAATTAAGAACAATTTAGGTGAGTGTACTAAAATCAAAAAGATCTAAAATCGGTTACAGCGGTAATTACGGTACAAACATTTTGAACGGTATGCAAATTTTTAAATGCAGCAGGTAAAATATAAATTTTGAGCGCAGCAAGTTGATGTAAAAACAAGTTAAAAAAAATTTCTTTCGAAAACATTGCATGCATTTTCAATATTCTTAATATGTTTAATAAAAGTCTAAAAAGTCTAAAATGTTTAAAATGCACCTAAAAGGAAATAAAATTCCTTACATTTTTACTCTTAAAATTTTTAATCATTTATCGTTGTAATTTTATTATACGCACAAAGATGGGCTTTTTAAAAAAACTTTAAAAAATTCTTAATTATTACATTAGTTAGTTTCTGAAAAAAAAATATATATTTTCTTAATTATTTTTTTATTTCATCATATTTATAAATGGAGTAAAAGTACATAAATCGTTTTGAAAATTTTCTATAATGTAGTTCGTAACTCTTTTAAACCTTTCAACACCTACAGTTTTTAAAAGTTTTTTTTACTTTTAAAACTACATTTACTCGAAATTTAAATAAAATATGAGCTGGGGAAATGAAGTATGGCGGGTCTTGGATCAAAGTGATGCACTATCGGGATTCAATGGGTCATTTTCCACTAACAAAGGTCTCATTTGCTATGAAAAGTACTGCGTACCAATTTCATTGAAAAATAATGCTTTTTTTAAAAAAGTATCTTGTTTGCTTTTCCAAAGAACAATTTTGATGATGTATGAAAATGTAAAATATTAACATATAAATCACCATGAAAAATGTTTTCTCTCAAAATTCGTTATTGTTTAATCAAACTTGACAAAACACTTTTCCTAACAAATTGAACCTATTTTGAAAGGAAGTCCATTGTGTCCCGATGGTTCACTTTGACCCGATGTCCGCTGCGTCCTACTTTTTTCTCTATTACTATTAATGAACTAAAAAAAAAAATTAAATTTTAAATCAAGTCGAAGGCAGCTAAGTGCCAATTAGCTATACCAAAGGTTTTAATGAAAGGAACGCGCATTGCATCAATCTTGCGTGTGAAATGCTGTAATTTCCATCGATTGCATAAAAATTCAGATCGTCTAACATTAGAAGCGGAAATATTCGAGGCTCCCGAAATAGGCACCGGGAAATTTGAATGAGCTTTTCGGCCGCCGCGGGCCGAAAAACAATGCATTAAAGGGAGTCTCTCGCTCGCGTACTTACCGCAGGGTTTTTTGGTCCATGTCGAGGGGGTGGAAACGCACGCACGGGGGCGAGAAGCGCGCGAGGTTCGAGTCGGCGGGGGCGCCAGGGCTCCGGGGCGAGGCCGCGTCGGTCGTCCTGCCGGACCCCCGGACGTAGGTGGCGCCGTCGGAGTACGTGGTGATGAGAGGCCGATGCAGCAGCGCCGGACTGTCAGCTGCCGAGGAAGTCTCCGACGTCATTATCGCTGGACAAAAACAGCGTCATTGTTTTAAGCGACGCCTAAACTGCGGCGTAGACGGGCCGGCAACAGAGAAACAAGAACAGACCGATAGCCTGATGAAAAAAAAAACGCTGCGTGTAGCGACACGATCGTGATCGCGGCGCACGGAAAAAATTTCGCATGTCAACGAGTCCATCGATTTTATCGTGACGCGGCAGAGCGCGCCGTGTTTTTTTTTTCTGTCAACTTTTTTTTTTCAAGACGATCGCTCGACTTAGGGATATTGAAAATTTCGCGTCGTAGAGTGAAGGATCTTTTAACTCGTTCTTGTCGAAAAAATGTGCACCTTGTGATTTACTGTCAACAAGTTTTCTACTATTTGTCGAAAAGTTTGAAGTCCGCTAAATTGCTTTAGGAGCTTGTCACGATGTATGAATTCGACAAATAATACTACTGGCAGTTTTAAATTAATTGTCGTAGATGTTACACTTTTTTCAGTAGATAGGAAGAAAAAACTTGATTGAACAAGAGGGACGAATAAAGCAGGTGTTACAAATTTACAAATGAGCACACGTACATTTATTTAAAATACATTTGTTAAAGCATGCATCAGTATTTATTTTTAGATTTCTTTTTTAATTTTCGTGAATAGAGAAAACTTACTATTTATTTGTCAGCTAGGCAATAAAGTTTCTCGATCTTTGTTAGACATTTCTTGGACAATTCAATGAGCTCTCATTGAATTGTTAAACATCTGAAAATTAGAAAAAATATAACTGTTATTTTAGGAATTTTTAATAGATGTAAATATCGGTTTTACTTATAAACTCTGATTTCTTTGACAAATAAAATATTCAAATACCAGTACTTTAACCTTAGCAACAGAAATTAATTTTAACTCATTTTCTACCATTGTTTATACAAAGAGTATTAAGTTTTTCTTCGAAACACGCTAACATGGATAATTAATGTCTACCAATTAGAGGGTGCACATAAACTTTTTAAGAGGTAAATGGAAGCATGCTTTTAATAGTTAATCTACAGAGGGATAGTTTCACGAAAGGAAACCATTAGGAATTTTGGATAATGCATTTGCATTTAAAGTACGTCAACTTGGTTTCATTAGAAATACTGAATTCTATTTTACTTGCTGTACAAGTATTTAATATATTTGTTAAATAATTATGCGATCGTAATGGTACGATTTTTGTCTCGCCTTTAGCACGCTTGACATATTCTACTTAAATATCGCAAATATTAGTGGTTACAAAGTAAACAGGTTTATTTGCTCTGGTCACGTCAGCTTTGCGTTAACAGTACTAGCATGAAAATCGGCTCTCAACAAAGTCTCCACGCCGTCGTTTGATTTAAAAAGTCGGCAAATTCGTTATATCCTTTCGCCCCTGAAGCGCGAAAGATCCCAGTAAAAGCATAGGATCACAGCGAGGCGCGAAATGCCTCGCACGTGCTTGCGCGAGCTGGTTCGTTAAGCAGCATTAACAATAGCAACAAGTTCACTGGCATAAATTCAACGAGCCAAAGGCTGACCGACTGCCAAGATCTTTCGTCGCTCGGCCAGGGCTATTAGCCCCAGGAGCGAGCGGCGCGATCAAGCGCGAAGAGCAGCCAGTGATCCCGACTCCTCGAGCGAGCCTCGGCGTTATCGGCGCAGCTTCGACACGCGCCATTGACGAGTATCAAAGGGGACAGTGCGCCGGTTTCGCAAACGAACCGGCTCAGGGCCGCTCGAACAAAAGGGGGATGTTTGCAGCCTTGCCTTGGCCGCTCTACTTGTATAATTGCTTTACGGCTGTTTGTATTCTTTTGATATGGGAGAAGCTTGTTTTCGCTTCTAAAAGATTCTAAGTATAGTTTGTGCGTTGCATTTTGTGCATGCGATGCTTTGCAACTGCGTGGGCCATTCTTCCCGCCTATCGATCGTATAATTGTAACAGATGCAATTATTCTCTTTCGCTGCTTGTAAAAATATTTTTTTTTTCCTCCCACGGTAAAGTCGCGGGCTCTTTAAAACTTTTACGGCAGCTGGCGAATATGCAAATTTTTTTAAAAATACCCCGCCGGTCCCTTCGAATAAACACGTTTTTGTCGTAAAAAAAGTTTTCCTCTATAAAGTCCTGGGTATATCCAGTCATTACTGCGACGAACCTCGGGTGAACTTGGGCAACGAGGTCCTATCGACGAGTGCACTTCTGCAACCAAGGTCCTTTGTTCCTTAAGTAGCAGCATTATTATAGCGGTATTCGTGTCTTCGCGAACGGTTGGATCGCACTAACTATCGGAATGATGAACGGAGAAAAGAAAACGAATGCGCCGTATAACAAAAAACGCTGACTGTACCTTGGAAACGAGGGTTGGTGCACTAATAGTGTCCTCCTTCGATCTGGCGTAGGGAAGCTTTTCGAAGGGACGCGAGATTTATAAGCCTGAGCATAACGTAAGCCGCCCTTTCCTCTTTTTCTTTTTTCAGGACCGTAACGCTTACGACGGTTGTTCGATAAGTTCGTCCTCTACGTTCGCCTTTCGTTTTTGGATGTCTTGCTCGGGTAGTCGAGGTAAAAAGTGCGAAGGAGTTTTAACTCGTTCCAGAAGATGGAAGTTCACGCGTGAATGCGGAATGGGAGGTAACGGAACAATGGAGGTGGACTGTTTTGACGGACGGGGGACGCGCGTTTTATGTCGGACCGTACGTAAGGCATTGGTGCAGGCTAACAATATCGCTGAGTCAACGGCGTCGATTTACGTGCAAGCAAAAGTGGGCGAAGTAAAAAAAAGTGGCTAGATGTAAGGCGAGCGGGTTCCTCGAGTTCTCATCAAAATAAAAGTGATTTACGTTTGGTTCACGCAAATAAAATTTCGTGTAAGGTGTCATGTATTCATGACGTCTCTAAATTTACAATTTGGATTCATGCTTAGATTAGTTGTGACACGTGGCTGAAATAAATCATCAATCTACTTTCGTTGAACAGAAATTCCAAGTGAACGAATGAGATTCAGTTAATTTAATTTAGAAAGAGGTGTCTTATACTTTATTCAGTTTATTACACTGAGAAAAAAATATAGTAACAGTTACTAGAAAGTTACTAGATTTTCTAGTAACATATGGCGCACACTAGAAG
>JAWWEN010000009.1:2496992-2517491 GCA_035582955.1 Sycophila texana
ATGTAATTATCTATTATTTTACAAAGTTTCAAATAATTCTAATAATATGTCGCCAAGAAAACCTTGAAAAATGCAATGTGTTTATATTTTTCAAGGTTTTCTCGATGATGTATTGTTATAATAACTTGAAACTATTTGTAAAACGATAGATAATTACATAACGGAGGGCAACTAACTCCAGGTTTTTCGTATCTTTGTTTTTATCAATTGTTATAAGTAAATCAGTTGTATTTTCGTCTGCTATTTTGTGGCGCGAAATTTGAATTTTTAATTAGCTTTCAGACCCCGTTAAACGCTGATAAAGACGAAAGCCGAACGTTCAAAAGTCATCAAAAGGGAAACACAAAACAAAGAGTCAGCTCTACAAGAACACCTTCCCGTCGTCGATTCCCACCTTCCCCTCAGCGATCCTCGAGAAAAACTGCGACTGGAAGGGAGGAAGGGACGGAGTCTGTCGCGCGACCGCGGAGTGAGTCGGGGGAGCGTATCAACGACGCCGGGGCTGCAGCGAGGTGCGAAACGGGGCGATTGATTTGGCAATCGGGGCGCGCGCTGCTTGCGGCGGCGTCGCCCAGTAGAGGAAAGCGTCGTTTCGCTGCGCCCGCGGCGAGAGAGCGAGCGACACAAAAGTCCGGCGCACCTGTGCGCGCGCGCGCCGCGGAATTGCCGGCTATTCAGAGCGCGCGTTGAGAGGCCGGGGCCAGAGGGTGGCAGGGCGAGAAAGAAAAGCCTTTATAATACACGCCGCAAGGGAAGTACGCGCGTAATTTGTACGGTGCCGTTGCTTTTTATTGTTGTCGCTTGTCGCGAGCGCCACTATGCTCGCACGCGCGCGCTGCGCCCCTTTTGTTGGCGGAAATGTTGCGCTGCAATCGCAAACTCAATTGAGACCGGACCGGGTGCCTTGTTTTATGCGCGCGGCTTTACGTATCTGCAATCATTGCTCTTTCGCGAGGACATTGTTTCGGCCGTTTCGTTTTTTTCTTTTTTTTTTTGGCGGGATTAGGCAGTTTGTTTAATATTATTTTGTACTGAGTTAATTGAATTAAATTTTAATGTGGTTAATTGAATTTAATAGACTTTGCAACGTTACGCCAGTCAAGCTTTATAGAAGGCAGCTACGAATTATTCAAAATCCTGCGGCACGTAGAAATTGGGTCCTTGACGATCGCTAACTTTAATTAATGTACTTTAATGAAGTCATAATCACTGATCTAAATCTTGTTAAACTGAGAGTACATGCTGGGCATAATTAGCAAATTGTACTTTTTCTACGCTTATTTCGTCGAAATTGCGCATACAATATTGTATCCATATTTAATGCGTTCATTAACAAATTGCAAGCATCAATCGTAATTTAATTGGTGCAATTAAATTAGCAAATATAGCCTCAGCTCGTGATTAATGAGTTTATACTATTTATATCAACTCTTGAGATGACAAGCCGAGATTCATGATATTTGATATTGATGAAGAGCTGTAGCTGTGTTGATATCGTATCTAATTTTGAAACCAGCTAAGTCCATAACTCCGCGAAACTTTGGAACATATTCAATAAATATTTCACACCACTGTTAGTCCATTAATGCATTACACTAAGTTTATTAGCTGCGATTAATAACATACTAAATGTTCAAACTTTTTCGTCTATGCTGATTATTATCATAAGATCCGATTTTTTATTCAGTAAAACAAACTGATAACTTCGAAATGCAGTAGATTTATTTATTATCGAACAATCGTCTGCGTCCGTTAGATTCACTCACGCAGCAAGATAAAATATAACAAATAAAAAATATCAATGCGAGAGATGACATAACGTGATAGTTGCGATCTACAAATTCATATGACAGTATCCTGGATATCCTCAATAACAGAGTTTTTGACAGTTCTTTTTTTCATGTTAATGAAAATCAATATGTGCCATATAATCTGCGGTATATTTTAAAAGTCAAAAAAATATTTTAAAACCTCTTTAACATTTACATTAAAATTAAAATCACGAGTAATTATCTCGGTCAAATTTGATACGTGACCTAAAAGGAATAATTCTGCGTTTTTTTCTGAGTACAAAGAGAAAATCTCATTGTACGGCACTTCTTACAATCTTACAATCGAAATAAAACTATTATATTGCTTTTTTATAATTAAATAGTTGATTGCGTGGTGCACTTTACACCTTTTATCCTTCAAATCTTTAAATTTTAATATTTTACTAGAAAAATCGCGTTAAAATCGTGCCAATAAATTGAACAAAGTATTTTTTAAAATCAAATTATAAACTCGTTAAAATTTTGATTTATTAAACGTAAAATGATTCCGCCAGGAATTGCAGAATTAATTAGTTATTTTTAAATTCATTGAGAATTCCAAGTATTTACATTTTAAGCTCATAATCTACTTTCACGCTTTTCCGATCGAACACTACAGACCCATTAGACTTAGAATGCCTTCTTAATTAAAATCGCCAACTTTAATTGCAATTTAAAAATGGGAGCCTCTCATCAATTCACTTGAACTAACGAAATTATTTTTCAGCAGCTGATTTAATATAATCGACTAGTCTTTAAAAACCTGGAAGAAAAAAAAATATGTTTACTCCACTCTCCAGCCGACGAAAACACAGTTCGAAGCCGCGCTACCGGAAAGCTCTATGCACCCCGATCGAATTGCACCATCCGCGATTTCCCGCTCACTGCCGAAAAAAAGAAGCCAAGCTTGCGGCGAAGAATTCCCGCACTGAGCGGCAAAAAGCCGCGGCGAATCTCCGCTATACTTTGAACGCACTTCCGCGGGTATATCGTATATATATACTTAAGTTACTTAAGTACGTGTACACTGGCCAAGCTCGCGGGCTGGTCGCGTTACAAAAAAAAAGGGAGGGAAGAGAGCCGAGGCTGTACCCGGCGCACTGTCCCTCCGCGTGAGGAGAGCGAGTCGTGCTCTCCCGTTGCTGCCGGCACGTCGACTGAGAGGCGCGCCGATCAGCAGCATCCCAGCAGCAGCCTCTCCCTTCGCGCGCGCAAGCTCCTCCGTATAGTAGCGGTCGAGCGGCAGCCGCTCTCGTCCTTACCCTGCGCACTGTGCAGCGGATCCGCCGTTCACGGCAGTTCATTTTCAAGTTTCCTCGCTTCTTTTGTTCGCCGCTCAGCGCGGATCGAGCCTGAAAAGCCCGCCGCTGTGATTGCGTAAAGTTTCATGAACTCTTAGTTCGCGTTATTTCGTTGTTTTCGAATCGATGATGCGAGCTTTTGTGCGGGCCAGACGATATTGTTTGCTGGTTTGGTTAAAGCGTTGCGAGATCGTCAACAAATGGCGAAGAGAGAACCCCTTTTTTATAAGCCTTTCATTTAAAGGGATTAGGTAAATTCTAAAATTGTTCGGCGAGCTTTTTTTGTCAGGTCTCAAGGGGGTTACGGACCCAACAACTTTTTTTTTCCAATTTAGTTACTTTAAAAAATAAAGCTTTTAAAATTAAATATTAGAATTTGGTTATATATTGAAAATTATATAAACTTTTCTTTAAATTTTTAGTCATGCGGATGCTGAGAATCCAGTTGTCGAAGACTTCCCTTTCACGTAACCTGCAGCTCACAAATATCTACCTTTTTTTCTCTTGTATCCTCAGTTTCAAATGTTTATTGTGGATGTCATTTTGGACTGAAGCTATTTGTTTAGTTGCATTTTAAGTGTATTTATTACTTGGTGTTTTACAAGTCTTATTAAAAACATATTTTTTTGATTGAAAAATACCATTTTTTCTATGTATGTACTTGTTGTAGAAAACATACATTAAAAAGGAAAACAAATTTATTTTCCTTAGCAAATAACTTCAGTCGAAACGCACATCTAAAACAAACAGTTTAAGCCCAGGTAGGAGAAAAAAGGATACAAATTGTTGATATTGTTGTAAACTGCATGAAAGAAGTTTTCGGCAAGTGGTAACTTAGCATCAAAGTTGAATAATGATTCCAGGCGGATATAAATTTATAAAAGAATTTATATATTTTCAATATATGATCACATTTTAATTTGAAACCATTATTTTTGCATATAAATCACTGGAAAAAAAATGGTTCGTTTAAATGTGGTAGGATCAACGATTAAGAAGATATGACTAATTTTACAAAGTATTTTCTTTAAGTTGCGAATTATCTGCCTGATTAATAATAAAAACTTTTAATCTTTCGCTATTCCATATTTTACAAAGGAGATTACGATCAGTAAAATATATATAGGTAAACTTATAAAGAGGTTCCGATTATCTCAAAGTCTGTGATCGAATATAAGCCAACAATGAGAAATCATATCCGTAAGTTTCGAGATAAATAATTCCACAATTATAAAAATTCATTTATCACTCAAATAATAAGAAAATATATATCAATGTAGATCACTTAATTAACTGTAATACTATGCACTCTCTCTATCAATTAATTGTGTTTTCAGTAATGTATGTACATAATGGTGAATGATTTGAATATTCAAATTAATTTCACGTGAATTACATTTCCGTCGCAAAAAATTCTTCTCGCACCTTGTTTTCTTTCAGTCGTTTCATCCATTCCGGCTTGGGTCTTCTTCTCGATTTCTTTCTTTTTCCAAATAAGTCATACTTTTTCCACGACCATACCCTCGTCGTTCTTATACGAACATTCCCCAATCTTTCCCCACAATTTATCATCTCCGACTCCACTTGCCGCGAAATCGTCGCACATAGCGCATTTTGCGCCTACCTTCCCTTTTTAGCTTGGCTATAAAAGGGAAAGACGGAATTTTATTTAAAAATTCACGTCACGTTTATCCTCTGATCATTCCTTTGTCTTGCTTAGGAATCACTCGCGGTCCCTTGAAAAATTCAAAAGGTCGCTGTTCACCCAATTTCCAGTCCGCGATGTGGAATGCTATGGCTTACAGAAGGTCGATTTATGCTATTTCTATTTATATCCTGCTTGCGTATCCGTAAATTTAACGATTGAGTACTCAAAAACGTATTTTCTTCGAAAGCTGCGTTTTAAAAAAGTTGAAATTAGAAAAAGATTAAAAGTAAAAAACTATGACATTAAAAAATTACAAACTCTCTTTTAAGTACGTTATACTTAATACTCAAACAATTAAAGACCGGTGTAAGAAATCAAATAAATAACTTTTTACAGGAAATTAAAAAAAAGTGTTAATTATATTAAAATTTATATTTAAATAAGTATTTTAGCAAACGAAAGTCTTAATGAAAATTTTTAAAACAATTTACGATAATTCGCAGTTTTAAATAGTATCAAGAATTTTATGTATGGCACGAAGTAAATTTCTGTGCAGACTATATAAATAATTTTAATCTAATTAAATAACCATTCGTAAAATTATTAGAAAAATTGAAGTTTACTTACCAAAAGCTTTTATATCGAAACAAGGGAATATCTCACATTTAGAATGAATCGTTTATGGATTAAAATTTACGTAGTTTTTGTGACCCCTCTGTTTATGGTAGATCATAAAGAGATATAACCATACATGACCCATTTATGATACACGGAACGAATTTCTATATTCATGAAACGCATAGATTTAAATATCGCAAAAGTTTTTTTCTGAATACATCGAAATTGTTTGTAGTATACGGAGTCCTTAAAAATTTTATATTTCTCTATAATAAAAAAATTTAAACACTATTAAATTTAATACTTGAAATTTTATTAATATTATTTTTTACTTATATTCTAAATTAGATTTTAAATATCTTTACTGCACCTTATATGATTGTTAATTAATTACGAAAGTCAATTTAGAAATAATTAATATATCCATTAAACACGATAATTGTTAACATGTAGAAAATTCATTACCTAATATTTTAAGAAATGATAAATAAATACACATTTTTAATTATTATCTTATTATTATTTATTTAAGATTAGAGCAATGAAATAATATTATTTAAAGAAAATTTATTCATGTTATGATCACATCACTATTCAAGAGATTTTCCTTGAGTGCTAGAGCAGAGATAGCTTCCATCTAGATATTTTATATGGAGATTGAAATAG
Source organism: Sycophila texana (assembly GCA_035582955.1). Classification (NCBI taxonomy): domain Eukaryota; kingdom Metazoa; phylum Arthropoda; class Insecta; order Hymenoptera; family Eurytomidae; genus Sycophila; species Sycophila texana. Next base: position 2,503,037 of record JAWWEN010000009.1, read on the forward strand.
TTGCACGTGCTTCGTAAATCATTGGACTCTAACTTCTTGATGCTGAAGATGTAACTGAAAAATACGAATAAACCTCCACAATAGTTATGTAGCGCGTACTTACAAGTACCATTCAAAGTTTCGTTTTAATCCACATAAATAAATTGCGGATTGGCGTAGAATATTCTTTTTTTTTTCTCAATCGAATAAAATTGTAGATATCTACTTTACAAATTTCGATAAATTTCTATAATTATCGTAGAATTAGTACAATGCCTTGGAAACGAAAATTATAATACTCACCTGTTTCAACTACAATTAAGCTACGTGCATATTTACTCATTCGTGTAGTGTAGACCCCCTGCGGACTAATTTAAATTAGTCACTGCGCAGCAACAACCAACTGGAAGATCGGCTCTTCCGCTTTTATAAACACACTTCTCCGTTTTACTCTGCAGACAAAAATGTTTTTCCGTTGCTATAATTTTTTTCGTTCCTTCATTTTTTCCTTGCAGAAAATAATGTGATAATAATGCGCGCAGTAAAGGTAAACGCTTCAAATATATAAATTTTTATCGGCCATCACACGGACATGATGATCCGTCAATCCTTTAAAGTGTAAGTGAAGCCAGTGACCAGGGAGATCTCCCCTTTTATCGACATATTCGATATTACGCGAAGAGGACGTTACGTAGCAGACGGCGGACACACGGCGTATTTCTTTCCTCGACGTCGCGGCCTTATGAAAACTCCATCGATTCCGCGATGGATACTTAGGTAACAGGGAGCAGCCGAGCTATTTTTCGGGCCGTGCATTCGCTGTAACTGGCAGCCGTGTCCTTCTCGATCCATTTGCCCTTATCGGATCTTGGCCTGTTCCCCGTCATTCAAAGCGATCGACCGGCATCCTGCATCTACATATTTTCAATCTTCTATCGATCTATCGATAGTAATTTTGCAGTATCCAATTTTCTTCTTCTCTTTAATGTTCTTCAAGTTTTAACGTGCATCTCTTTGCGCCCCGAGGCAGCCTTGTTGAATTAATAATTCATTTGCTATTTAATATTCTTTTGTTTATACAACTTATTACTCGAAAGACACTAAAAGTATTCGCAATCGCAGAGTCAGATTAGCAAGACTTAAAGTTTTCTTTAGTAAATCGGTCATATCAATACTAATAATTAAACCAAAATAGAAAAAGAAGAAATAAAAGGTTTCCATCATAAAAATGAAGAAACAGAATGGTTATATTAAATCGTTAATGTACGTTAAAGTGGCTCGAAGTTCAGTTAATTTCAGTAAGATCGATTAAACCTCAAGAGTGTCGTAAAATTGAGATTATAGTAGGTTACTAAACTTGGTGATGTAATTTTGGAACATGCGAATGGCTACTTCCTATGATCGATATATTCGTTTGTATAATCATCTAAAATTCTGAAAATTAAATAAGCCAGGTAATAATCGTAGTATCCATAAAACGTAACTTTCATTGCGGCGACGAACCGCAGATGAAGGAGGCTGATAAGCTCTGCCGATATACTCCGAATTAGGACGTTTTCATTCGAACAAATTGTTCATCGATCGCAGCGCTTTTGCAGTATTTTTAATGCTCGATGCTATTAGCTCGATGGCTGCCCAAGTTTCTAGTGTCACAGTGGCCGTCATATAGTGAGTTTGTTGGCCGTGGAGAATGCAGAAGACTCGCTATCTATCGCTGCGTCGGACGAATTGTTTACTACTACTACTGCGACACTTGAACTGTTTACTGCCGCCCGCGCATTTTGAAAAGCGGAATTCTTGTTGACACTGCCAAGTTATGCAAAATCAAGCAATACTGATCGATTGAAAAATATTTTTAATCTCGCTATAGTGCACAGTGCCTTATTTAATTAATAATCAAACAAACGTAAACATCCTTTGTACATTGTTGTAGCAATATAAAATTAATCAAAGAAAGATGAAATTTATTATTATATTGATTTAATTTAAACGAAGAAATTGTTTTTTTAATATATATACGCTTTTATATAATCAATAGCGCTCGTTGTTTACGAAAACACTCTGCTGAAAAGAAATTTCGACAATTATTCGTCCATTCAATTGAAACAGAGTAAGTAAATATTTTCTTCTCGCGGCGCGCACACATCGCGGCGTGCAAGAAAAACATGCAGAAATCATTGGACGAAAGTGCACCCAAGAGACAGATATGACACACGCGCAAAGCTAACTGCGTTCTACGGGCTCGCGATATAAATCGCGAGGAGAGACGGAGAAAGAAAGAGAGAGAGGGAAAATGAGGGTAAGCGGCGCGACGCTCGACGAAATGCGACCTCTGCAAAAGCGTAAAAAAAAAAGGAGTGGGAGTAAGGCGCGCGGAGAGGAAGTAACGAATATATTGCAGATAAAAAGAAAAAAAACTCGGGCGCGAAGGGCGACATTATCGCGGCTCTCGTGCCGTCTTAAATCACCGCCGTGTCCTCGCGCTGCTGCTTGCAATCGAGAGGCGCAAGCTACGACGGTGCCTTCGAAAACACCGCGCAACGATGGTAATCTCGAAGTCCAATATGGAAGACACAGCGATGTTCCGCTATTTTTCTTTCTTGTCTCGCGCTTTCAACAAGGAAAAGGAAGTTCCCCACGGCTGCATATATTACGCAATTGGTATTTGCTGAAAGCTAATTATCTCGTACTTTTTCCTAATATTCAGATGAGCTTTGACACATTCAATGTTATTCGCGCATTCAAATTCTTTAATTCCCTCCTAGCACTGGCACAAGCTTATTCGGCTCATATTTAAAGATGATTTCGCCATTATTACAGAAGTTTTTTAAGTACTGAAATTTTTTTTATTTATTTGAAAAAAGTTCTCGAAGAGTTTTCCGGAGAATTATGCGTTTAAAGTTGCGGGCAAGTCAGAGAGGCAGTTAAGGCTGGTAACGCGAGTTGCGATGCCGTCTGCACACTTTGAATTTATTCCGAGAGCAGCTTATCGAGGGAGAAGTAAGTATACAAACGAAGAAGTGTACAAACGAGTCGTAAGTTTTCTTTTTTAGGACGCTTGGAATAAGTTTTATCGGTATCAAGCGCGGTTTCCACAGATTTTATTTCAAATAAAGTGCTCGCAAATTTAAAAATTTTTTTTTTTCATCCAAAAAATAATTCTTGTTTTAATGGTAAAAATAGAAACGTTCGTGTTGATAAAAGCATGAAATTTTTTGCTTTTGAAAGAGACTGAAATAATAATTCATTTTCCTGTTAGAAATATATAGTGCCTGAATTATTGTGTAAAGGGCCACTTTTGTCGAATAAATGACCTGTCATATTCCCCTGCGATAAGTTTTTGTAAATAGGATGTTGGTATACGAACTTAGGGAAGTAATAATTAATTTTGGCTCTAGAAAGTCATTTGATTAGGAGTTAAATACTCGCAGATCATTATCTGGATACTCCCGCATCGAATTTTCTTGAAATAAGTAATTTATATACCTTTGAACTTCTATTTATATCATAGCTTTTTTTATGAAGATATTTCCCATGTCTTTGGCTTTTTGCTCGTAATAAACGATGTACTAAAATAAACTATAATATTCTGTGTATACAGTAATAACCTTCATAATCTACAACCATAACTGTGAAGTATAATTAAAAACTCATAAAACCGTGAGGTCAAAGATAGGAAATTCTTAAGACAGTTTATTGCTTGATTTAATTTTGAAGATGAACCACTTTTTTTTTCATTAAACTATTTAATGCAATTAAAAAAAAATAATTTGCTTGTATAGCAATAAAATAAATAATGCTTAAAGACATTTGGAAAAATAATAATATCTAATCTAAGTATTTACGTAAAGTTTATTCAGTTAACAAAATTGCAATACTTACAATAAATAAAATCACAAACTAGCCAATCAAAAAAGTTATCAAATTTATATAGTAAAAATTGCAGTATCGACAAGCAAAAGTTACTAGAATCACAGTTAAAATTATAATATTTCTACTGATTTTTATTAAAAGTTTTATAATTTGCTCGTTAATATTACAATTCTTATTACAAATCTGGTAACTTTTTTTTTTTGGCTAATCTGCGGCTCAATTCACTATAGTATTGAGTATATAATATAAGTATTGAATATAAGTATTTAATTGTAATTTTTCTAGAATCGTGCCAAATGTTTTAGTAAAATTTCTGTCTGCATAATTATTCTTGCTCATAATAACTCTCCTTTTTCATCCTAAAGTATTCACTAAAATTATCTTCTCGAATTTTATTCTTCCCGCTGCTTAAAGCAGCATTGTACCAGGTACATATAAGCGATTCAAATGAATTTGGAAAATTGATGCAGTGTTTATGATTGGACGTACGCTAATATGTCCTCGGCGAGCCTGCATCAACTCGCTCAAAATAATGAGGGCCACTGTACACCTCCGGCTTTCAGAGGAAACACGATAGACGTCAGTGTACGCAGCTTCATTAACAACGTGTTATCGGTACATCAGTCTACTACGGGTTTCAGATAAAGCTGTATTCATATTAATTCAAACTAACAGGGATCGATTTGATTGTTCCTGGGCGTTCACCTAATTAGCTTAAAAAAATGTTTTTATCGCGAGTTTGGCAGAATTAGTTTCGCCAGTTTAATCCAGAATTTATGCTTTGTTGTGTATGGCAGATTAAATTTAGGCAAAATAAATGGATAAGGTAATTAATTGTGTGTGTCAAGAGATAAATCTAAAATTACATATAGTTTTGTTTTAAGCTTTTCTAAACGTTAAATTAAAAAATGTTGAATAGTTTAGAAAAGTATTTTTTGCTAAGGGATATCAGAGGAAGATTTATTATTAGAGAATTTATTTTTCTAAAAAATCATACATGAAAGATGTCCTGAGAATGTCCATTTTTGTTTTTGTTGATAAATCTGTCGATCACATCATAGGCTAAGTTCCATTGAATATTGTTTTATTCAAGTCTTACAACTAGCTCGAGAGTAGATGAACCGAAATGTTATTTTTGAAGTTTAGTCTATTCCCATGGCGCCGCACTGTGCAAGTTATATCCAGACATCTATTTTTAGTGGGTAAATTAATGCCATTTCTCTTCGCTAATCGAAACTATGGTATGTAGATATTTTCGAATCGCTATGAGCATTTCCAAGGAATGCAAGAGAATAGAGATACTAGAAAATCTGGACAAATAATTTAGTCAGTTTGCGTGACGTAAAATATTATAAGATTGTTAACAATCAGTTGATTCACACAGCAATATTAATAGTAGAAATAAAGGCAATTATTTTGTGTTTTTCTTACATTGAAAAAATCAATAATTTGTAAAACATTGTTATAAAAAATTCCATTATTTCTTGTATGTATTATACTTATAAACAATTCACGCAGTTTTATCTATTACCACCTTCTCGCTAATTTATTTAAAAAGATATATTTTAACCAGACAACAATCACCCTGTAAATTAAGATTGTAATTAAGAAAATAATAATGGTTTTAGTATTCGAAAGAGTTGCCATTCTGTTTGAAGCGGTTTAATTTGCATTGTATTGATTCTCCTACAGAGTAGCACTTTTATTTAATTCCCACTAAATTGCGAAGCTAAATGGAAATTGAAATTAGTTGAAATTTTTCTCCTCACTTTAAAACGCCTTGCGTGTAGGTAATGAACGCAGTAAAAGTGGTAAATGAGTTAATTAATTCAGCGAAGTAATAAATGCAACAAGGTGTCAACTTTAAAGGAGCTTTAACTAATGAGGCCTAAGAATCTTGTAAGGAGAAGTGCAAAAGCTGTCTCCTCAATATCTTGTGCAAATAATTACGTCGTGTGCATAACGCCATCGGCTGAAAGGTATTACGGCCATTACGGGGACCGCCTACGGGCTAATCTGAATTAATTGATGCGAAGGGATAACTCGCTTGGTAGATCGGTAAACCTCCAGCTTCAAATATACTGCAGGGCGTAAGATAGCAAAAGCAAGTGCTCGTGACACGAATCTTTATTATCTTTATAATAATTTTTAAGTATATTTTCTAAAAGGTTTTTTTCTTTTCTTTTTCATATCATTTGCTCCTTCAGTTCATGAAAACGATAAAAAATATGCTATCTTTTCTTTCTATAAAAAAAAAAATTTATCAAAAACTTCTTCCCAATGCCACGTTTATATATTTTTAATTATATTTTGTCAAATGCGTCGCTCAACTTGTTGATACATTATAATTATCTGTGACACGACCTTCAGCTAGAGACGATAGTGTCGTGACAGTGAAGAAGATCAAGTCGTGAATCCATTCTTCAATAAATATCTTAAAATAAGTAAAGTAACCAATAACTTAATTAAGATTCAGTTGATGAGCAGCGATCGAAACTATTGATTGCAACGTCAGACTTTGTATTTTAATTTAAAAAATGGTGTCATTTTAATCTCCTTTCGAAAAAGCTAGTGTCAAACAAAGTAATTCCACGAAAGTAAAGAGAACCTTTCGAATATCGAAACCGTTGGTCACTTTCTCGTTCCCCTCTTCGGCGAAAGAGCATTCGAAAGTACGAAATGACTGCAGCTTTTACTACCTAAAGCGCAAACATTCCGCTACGATAGTAATCTGAAAATCCGAATTAAGAGGTTGTATAGGAGTGTAAGAAAATTCGAGTTAGACGGTGTAAACTTTATAATCCACTCAGCCGGTCATAAACAAAACGCAAAAACGTTTTTTAGCAAATTACAAACGTGCGTATAAGATTCACAGTGCAAATACAACGTTCAAGAACAAAAGTATAGTTTAGTAACTAAAAAAAATGTACCACGTTATTAGACTGTATTTTTTTTTTTTTAATTAAACTTTTAACTATAATAAATTAAATACAATTGTAGTTCTGTAGGTTAATTGATTTATTTTTTCGTTGAAAAATCTCTTACACATCATATGTATATATTTTAGTCTGAAAGTAGTACGTCTGTGTATTCTATGATGGTGACGTCATGACTTTCAAATCATTATATCTGCGTTACTAAACATTAAATTGAAAAAAGAAAAATGTATGTAAATTATTACCGAATATTATTTTTCTGCATTTCAATACGGAGCTAATGTAATTTATCAAGAAAATAGTCATAAGCAGTCTGTGTTGAATACATTCCAGTCATTTACTTGACATCTCAGTTGAATCTGTTGAATTGACATTGGAAAAGGGCTCAGAAATCGATTTGCAGATTCGAACAAAATAAATAGAGAACGTAATCAAACAAATGAACACGAAACATTTATTTTCACTCTTAGTCATTTGAATTGTTTGCAAAATTTCGATTTTTTCCCGCTTAAATCGTTATTACTCCATTTCATCGAGAAACAAAGGCACCGATGAAAACAGTGAAAATAGATTATAAATTTTAATGGGGGGCTGGGCGAAACGCAGCCGACGCAACGGACCGTCGAAACAGCCTGGGTCGCCGAATATGCCGGAACCGCCGTCAATTACAGGTGAATTTCGAATAAAGGAAGCCGGTGCGTGCTCCTCCAATTGTGCCGGGGCCCTCGAACGTCCCTCAAGAGCGCACCGCTGCAGTTTGCACGAAATAACGAGGTACACCGTACACCATAGCGGACCATGGCTTCGTTAACGACGTGTTATCGGTTCACGCTTCCTAACTTGGAATAACACTGTTGCGCGCTGCCAATAATTCGGAGCTTGCCCCTTAGATCTATATAGTGCCTCTTCCATCTTTTAGTCGCCCTTTTTTTTTTGTTTTTTTGTTTTTTTACCCCGGCAAAGAGTAAAGCGAATGAAGCTAATGGATTTTCATTTCTCTTTATTTTTTATTTCTTTTCAAAGCGAGCACAGGCCTGTATGAATTCGCCGATCGCTTTTGAAAATGAATCGATCGTAAAATAATGCGAATTCAACAAAAACTTTCAATCAAGCGTGGACGTAGAGTGTTTAATGAAAAAAAAAAAGACATTGATTTTCCATGATATCTGTAATATTTTATGCTTATTGAACCTGCAGTTCTCATTTAAATTTTTGGCACGCGAATGGGTCCCTCGTCTTTTTGTTCCCTACGTTGTATAAACTATCTATTTTCTCAGCTGAATGCTCGAGAGAGGAAAAACTGTGTCACATATTCGCAAATGAGAAGCTCGATTTTTATTCGAAATTTTCATCTGTTGAACTATTCAGATTTCCACATTAAAATGCACTGCAGAATCGCCGTTATAAAAGCAATGGGAGAAGATGCGAAAGAGACAAAAATCTCAGTTTACAAAGTTATTAAATTCCTTCCGAGGTTCATTAGGTAAATAAACCTACTCCAAAATGAGAGAAAAAGGTGCAATATCCCTTGCCGATGCAGCGAAATTTTTCACGTCCCCTTTAATGCGCAGCTCCGCCGACGCGCTGATGCGATTCATTAATCCCTGTTTCGAGAGCGAGAGGGAGAGAGAGAGATAGTCCCATCCCGTCAACGTCACGCTCCACGCGGGGTCCTCCGTCCGCCCGCCACGGCTTATCCATTTCAATGCTGTTATGCCGCGCGACGGTGAGATGGGACCCTTAATAGACAGGAGCATGGCTTTGCGCTCGGCCAACATGCGTTTGTTGCGTTCTGCACGTTGTCCACCGGAGCCTCGCTCGCTGAGAGATCGGCTATCTTCCTGAGGCTATCGGGATAAGGAATCGTTCCCCAATCCGCTGCACAATCCCATTGAGATTCGCGAACACGCGCAATGAATTTAGACACAACTGCTGCGTTTAATTAAACAAGATACGAAGATTATGTCTTATCAATTTTGGAAAATTTTATTTTGAAAGGCGACGTGCGTACGTACTTCAGTGTACTGTGAAATGAAAATATATTAAGAAGAGTAATCCGATTTAATAAAATAAGTATGTACAAAATTTATTAATAGTTATTTTTTATACAAGTGCGTAAAAGTTGATTCTCGGACGAGGGTGACTTTAGCGCCCGAGCGAATTAGCGAGAATCAATTTTAGCACGAGTGTCGAAACCTATTTTATGTAACGACGGCATAAAGTGCTACTTTACGCACGGAGTTGCATACACTGAAAAAAAATGTGGTAATTTTAAATAAATATTTATTTCAATAGTACTTATTAAATATTTTTTTAAATCAACTAAATATTTATTTGTTTCTAAATGAATTTATTTGTTTCTAAATGAATTTATTTGTTTCTAAATGCATTTATTATTTGTTTCTAAATGCATTTATTTGTTTCTAAATGCATTTATTTGTTTCTAAATGAATTTATTTGTTTCTAAATGAATGTATTTGTTTCAAAAAAATAATTACTTAATTCAAAGAAATATTTAACAAGTACTATTGAAGTAAATATTTACTTAAAATCACCAAATTTTTCTCTCAGTGTACAAAATATAAACATATTAATAAGCGAACAAATGAATGAACAGAAAAAATACTTTAGAATAATCTATAATGAAAAAGTTATTTAAAAAAACAAATTATTAATTTTAATGATTTTCTAAAAAAATTAAATAATAAGAAACAACTTTTCTTTCAAATTAAAACTTTCTTTATACTGCTTTTAGTACCCCCTGGTGAGGTGATTTTTTAATACTCAATTCATATGAATTATCTTTAGAGTAATGAGTAATTTTCTTACGATTCCTTTTTTACCGGCGATCCGTAATAACCAGTTACAGTACTATAATGATACTAGTTCCTTTTTCTACCACCGTACAAAGCGCACTGATAGTATATTTTTTCCGCTATTGCCATAACCTACAGAAGTAATGTTTCTGCTCATTCGTAAACGGTTTACAAAATAATTTAGTTATTGGTTTTTAGTGAAGCAGTTAGCAGTAATTCAAATTATAAAATCTTATGAATACCATTAGTGTTTTATTATCTGTTTGTTAATTTTTAGGACATGTCTAAACGTAAATTAGATGAGTTAGAGGTAGATGAAATCTTGGAGGCACCTGATGTTAGTAAAGGTGCATTCAAAAATTCTTTGGATTCAGATGAAGAAGATGATGAAGCTAAAGAAGAAAATTATGATGTTATGCACGAAAATGATTTTGAAGGTAAAATTTATTTACGTGACAATAGCTGTAAATAGGATCGAGGCTCAATACTTGCATACAAGATGTATCAACAACCGTACACTACTTAATTAAACTTTTTACACAATCACATACATTTTTTCAAAACTTCATTGATTATTTATAACATCCTGATAATACTTTACAAGTTTCTTAAATTTTCATTAATTGTATATATATTTTTACATAGTAATTGATATCTTAGTTAAAAATTAAAGCGTTTAAAAATTTTCTATTTATAAAACTGGTGTAGAATAATGTTTTCCATTGTTGTATACATATTTGTGTTTTAGTAAAGAATAATACTTTGAAAGAAAGCAAAAACTAATATTTAAATATAGTTCTTTTAACTCATTTAATTAAGTGTATATTCTATTTATACAAGTTCAATTTGTGTATACTTATTTATTATCTTACAATATTATTCATTGAATTGTTACAATTTACAGTATTAAACTTTTTATTTTAATTTCTTATCGTTCATTATAGGAGTGGAAGATGGACCATCGGCAATCGAAACAAATACTGGCTTCACTGCATTCAATATGAAGGAAGAATTAGAAGAAGGTCACTTTGATAAACAAGGCCATTATCATTGGAAAAAAGAAAAAGAAATACGTGATAATTGGTTGGATAATATTGATTGGTTAAAGGTAACTAATTTTTATTGATTGTGACCAAATTTAAATTAATCTACATAAAATAACTCTTGTACAGGTAAAACCTAAAACTGAAACTGGAAATGAGGATTCAAAAAAACCAGATAAACCAGATAAACCAGGTGACGGTGAAGGTGAAGGTAGCGACGAAGAAAATGATTTTATGTTTGATTCAACTCCTCTGTATAAACAAATTTTGTCTTATCTAAAACCTGGAGAATCTGTTTCGAAAGCTTTGTGCAGATTAGGTAAGGGAGACTGGTAATATTAGTTTTAAAATTTATAATCATTAACTTATTGATTTATATTTACAAGCAATATTTTTTTAATAGGTAAAGGAAAGAAAAAATTGACAACAGCTGAAAGATGGAAAAGGAAAAAGGATCCAAATGCAGCAAAAGATGATGATGAAAATTCTGTAAAAATTACTAAACTTACAGAAATAGCTAATGAATTACTAACACGGACAGGAAATATGGATATTTATCAAGAGACATATGAACAAATAGAAAAAATAGTAGCAAAATCAGAGAAACACGCACATCCATCAAAAATAGAAGCAGAATTAGACATGTATTCAGATGATTTTGAATCAAAAGAAAAAGTTAAAATTGGAGAACAGCATAACAAGTCTTCAGAAGGTACATATTGAAAAGTTTAAAATATGAAAACAATCTAATGAACCTTCAAAAATACATAAAAATTAATAACTTTTTTTTAGAATCGACATCACAAAAGCCTGATGATAAAGGAGAGAAAAATGATCCTTTAAGTACGGAAGTATCGTGGGAATTAAAATGGTCTCAAGATGAAAAAGCGAAAATACATGGACCTCATACAAGCGAGCAGATGCATACATGGGCAAGCGAAGGATATTTCAAAAATGGAGCATGGGTTCGAAGGACTGGGCAGGAAGGGGACTTTCACAATGCATCTAGAATTGATTTTGAATTGTACATATAATTTAATTTTTTAGAGTTGTTAATTTTAAAACAAAAGTTAAGTACATTCAAGTTTTAAGTCATGATTTTATTGATCATAGATTCGTTTGCAGAATAGACTTCTCTTCCTTTTACAAAAATCATATTGGTTTGATTTATCATGCTACTGTTTTTACAGCATACATTTCCTTGTAAAATACATTCCTGTGAAAACTGTGTAGGGTAGTTTATAAAATACTAAACTGTTGATTAAAAAAAGGTCCTTCTTAAATATTGTTATTATAATAAAAATATCAATTTAGTAATATATGCTGAACAAAGCTTTTCCCATACTGGCAACATTTTTTAAGAAAAAAAAAAAAATAATATTAATTTTGTAGCTTCTTCATTAAAAAAAAAAAGTAATTCGGATAAATAGTTTAAAATAATGTACATTAGTTTCTAAATTATTACAGATCGATGTTTCATAATATATAAAGTTTTTAAAACTTTATGTTACTATTTCAAATTTTCTAAACAAAGAATAAAACGTAAAAATAAAAAAAATATTTTTTATTATTCCATTCTGTTATTTATGATTATATACACAATAATCATTCATGTTTACAAAACTCAAAATTTTCATTTAGTTTGATCCTCGATTTCTTGATTGTGTTTGACTTTGTCAACAGCTGCCTTAAAATTTTCAACTGCCTCTTTGAATTGCGGCATATTCAATACATTTTTGACGTTATGTTGGTTGCTGTCAAGTACTACTTGAATCAATTTTCCTAAAGCAGGACCAACCTACAAATAATTACATGAAAAATAACACTGATTTTTTACATCACCGATAACACAGATAAAAAAATTAATTTGAATATTCTATTATTTACTGTGTCTGCGTAGTACTCTTTGTTGTTCAGAGCTTCGCTTATATCCTTAAAAATGTTACGCACAGATTCGTCCTTGGATTCAATCATCTTAAAATAAAATAAATACAAATTATATAGTTAGAATAAGTAACATTGACGAAATCTACCAAATACTTTGTTTATTTTACCGTTTTAAACACTTGTAAAATAATAGATTTAATGAAACCTTCAATATCAGGGGAGGCCTGAAAATGGAATTGAAAGTGATTATGTCGCAGTAAAAAATATCAATTATTTTAATAGTTTATCAATTATTTAAATTGCTTTTATAAATTCTTTAACTCTGTTTACCACTGTTTCATCTTCATTAGCTTGGTCGACAGGGAAACCCTACAAAATGGTATATTTGCAATATTAATTATATCAAAATTATCTGATTGATTAAATAAATCAGTACTATTTATTTTAACGTGAGAAGAAGTACACTTACCAACGCCAATGTGCAGCCGATCAGTAAAAAGAATAAAATTTTTGACGTCATAGTGAAACTTTGAGAGGCGATTGCGGCAAAATATATAATTCATGCTATAAAGCTTCACTTGTATTTATACCAAAAGTAAGTTAAGTTATATAGAAATCGTGTCAATAAAAAATTCCATCGAGTAATCATTTGGAAATTTACGCTTGGGCTTCTATTCAACATATCACGATTTTTGTACTATTCTAAAAATGAACTATAAGATCAGTTGTTTAAAAAGTTATTTTAATTCTATACATTTCTTAGAAATATATACCTTTCAATGTAAGTATGTAAATATTAAACTAATTTTAAAATTAATTAACATATGTATACAACATACTTTTCATTTTTATATTTTTTAGATAAGAATAACATTTTTATTATCATGCAAATGAATGTTACCACGTGCCATAACTCGTTGCTATACAATAAAATCGCTTCCAATAGATTTTTTTCTTTGGGAAGATTGACCTAGAATAAAGTCAAATTTTTGACGAACCGAAATTTTACACATTTTATTTAACTATACGAAAGCAATATTAATCAATCCGTGTATTAATACTCCTAATATATACTATTTTAGAACATGTCTGTGTGTGTACCCTAACGTGTATGGCAAGCTGTACCTTGTTTGTTTATAATTTAATTTTTTACAGATATTAATTTTAAAACAAAAGTTTAAGTACATTCAATTTTTAAGTTCAGTCATGATTTTATTGATCATAGATTAGTTAGCAGAATAGATTTTTCTCTTCTTTTTTTTACAATGATCATATATTGATTTGCTTTTTCATGCTATTGTTTTTGCAATGCACTAGCTGTTCATACATTTTCTTGTTGTAAAATACGATACGAGTTTGCACTTTAATGCGATTATTTCTTGGCGTTGGGTGCGCTGCTCTCCCAACATAACATTGTCGCCTCACTTATTGGTAGAACAGTAACGCTCCTAAATGTGCGAGAAGTTGTTATGACCTATCGTTTGCGGTTCAAATGAGGGAAAGGTTATAAGGTAGTCCCAGCTGTTTCTACCGGACAATTTCACCGAATATAGCAGTGCATCTACATTTTTTCCGTATACATTCCATTTTTAAATGATGATGACATTATGGATTAGAGGATCGATTGGTTTGGAGAATAGACTTTTTTCTTCATTTTTTTTTTTACAAAGTTCATATTGATTTAATTTTTTATGCTCTTGTTTTTACAGTGCACTGTTAATACATTTCCTTGTTGTAAAATACATTTATGTGAAAAATGTGTAGAGGAATTAAAAAATTATATGTGAAACACCATGTTACGTGCAAAGCGCGTAACTGTATGCTCCCGCATATAGTACACACCATGCACGCAATTATCAGACTTTAATTTATTTAACGCGGCAAAGTACGTCAGTGGATCCGCGTACGCGCCACACGTCCC
>JAWWEN010000009.1:2517591-2554775 GCA_035582955.1 Sycophila texana
AAAATTATTGTATTTTCTGTTAATGTTGCTTTAAAAATAGTATAAAGATTTTTCATTCGTAATTTATATTCTAATATACAACTTTATTTTTTGTTTGATTTTGACTTCGGCTGTACTCGCTGGAGCCCCCTTAAGTCGTAAAATAATAGCTCATTCAATCCAGCAGATGACATGTGTCGGATTGTATAAATTTTTCTATCAAATTGTTTAAACACTAATCAATTATAATTGCCAGATATAATTTTCTTTCCTCACGTAACAAAACTTACAATTTTTAATTGTATAACAATCGCAGAGTTTAAAAATCATCCGATTATAGACAATAATATTCTTTGAACAAAAAGTAACTATGGAATTTATGTATTTACACATTAAACCTATGTAACATAAAGGCTGAAAGCAATTGCAATTTACAAGGTAGGCCTTATAGCGTACACTTTACTGTGTAAAAAGATACAATTTTTATCGTCGGTGAATTTCATTGATATAATAGCATTAGCTTTAATAATGTTTAAAAAAATTAAAATTTCGAAACTATTTATCTTTAATATCATTGCATTGAAAATTGTGTTACACTTTTCAAACTTTGTAGACAACCAAAATTGCAAAAGTGCGACATGATTTAATTTGCGTTTCTCTTAAATTTCGTTGATGACTAATTATGTTGTAGATAAACTGTAACGAGTGATCAAGTACGAATAACAGAAACATGCAACAACATTAAATTTCCACATTTCTTACAGTATTTAAATAATATAAGAAATACCGTTCATTTTGACAAGTCTGAATGCAAAAATAATGTTTCTTTTTTCAATTTTATAAGTTTCTGACTAGTTAATATTAAGGCTATGAAAATAACGAAAATGATTGTTAAAGATTATTTTACACCTGAGACATATGTTTACAGAACAATAGTTAATTGATGCATTTATAAAACCATTCTATTCACTTTTTCATCAGCCTACTGGTTTATAAAAAGTATCATTCGTAATGCACATATCATTCACATTCGCGCAATTACAAGTTTTGGCAACAAGTGAAAATGCTCTTTCTCGTAACTTACAAAAATATAGTGCTGGCACGTATATAAACATATGATCTAAAAGTTGTAGTCGTTTCAAAATCTGAATTAAAATCATGTGTTAGAACAATATTTTTGCAATTACATTAAATAAACAGTGAGTCATTCTCACTAAATTGAGCTAAAGCCCAGTAAAAGCATTCAAAAAGTTGTATTGAAAACATTTTTCAAAAACTTCATTGTGCACAAACTAGATAATGTCAAGAACTTTTCCAAAAATGTTATTGATACTTGCTTAATCATCGTATGTATCAACTGTACATTTATCTCAAAAATTGACGGCAAGAATATCTGTTTCTAAAATATTTCGTTTAATATGCCTCTGAAAAAACGCTTCCTTCAGTAAATAACAACTGATTACAATGAAGTATAAAAATGGCAAAATATAGTGGCAATCGTACGCATTGGCAGAAATCTGAAGAAATACCATTTTCTGTAGTTGACACTAAAAACGAGGATACCATGAAGTGACTCAAATTTTATTCCATGTGTGATTTCTTACTGCTTTCACCATCGGCGTTGTGAATCTTCTCAGAGATCAGATTTGTCTTGCATGACCTCCTCTGAGCAATTTCTGTAGTAAGTAGAGAAAATAACGATGGTGATATGTTCTTTTGAGCCAATTTGTTATTTTTGTAATTAAATTCTAAACAATGCAAAAAATATAAAGCAAAGCGATACTTCTATACGTTTTAGTAGATTAAAGTATTAGTTTGTAAAAATTTTTTTTTATTAGTTTTGTAATAATTAATGGCATTTTTAAAAAAATCATATTTCCACCGACAAAAATTTTGATTGAAAAATATTAATATTTTACAAAAATTAAAGATTTATCATTTATATATAATATAACTATTTTAAAAAATACAAAGGCAAAGTGTATTTAATAAGATCATTATCTTCTGTCTTAAAATTTAATAGTCGCCAGCGAACACAGACATAAATATTTAGAACGAAAATTCATTGTCAGTCATGTATTTGTTAATACAACAATGGTAGAAAAAGGTAATGAGACAAAAGCTAGTATAAAAGATTTCTTTTCGTTAGCACATCGGAAGCTAAATAATTTGGCTGATGTAGATAAGTAAAGCGATTCATTTTTAGATCGAAACACGTAACAATTAAAACATTAACATTACAAGGAGCACATTCGGCGTAATTTAATGAGTTAAGTTATTCGTTTGAACATGAAACAGAAAACGCTATTCACTTAAATTTATCGTCACTTTTTGATATGTCAAGCTATATTTTATCGACAGTAACTGTATATTTAATAATATTATTTACACTTGGTTCAAGTCTTTTTCTCAGAAAGGAAGATAAAATTTTATGAAACAAATTAGTATTTCTTGAAAATCTTTCATTCGTCTTATTTCATTGTTAAATTATGTTTAACTTATAAAATTATGAATATATTGTACCTTTCCTTAATAAATTTGAAAAGAACTGTTTTTTACTTCTCATAATTTAAATAGTAAAAAGTATTTCGAATAATTTAAGGATGGAAATTTTTGTGCAAAAATTTTTAATACTACAATTTTATATAAAACAAACACAAACATAAAATACTAAGACAGGCACAGCTCCATAAACTTTCGACAAAGTACAAAAATAATCTAATCTTATTGGCGTTCTCCCTTCCTGAGTGGGCCTTATATTAATGAAATACAAAAAAGTGACGAAACCAAAAAGTAAAAACAAACTAAAAGTTCTGAGTACCATAATTTGTCGAATACCAACTAAAATTATTAATACATCAATAGAAACTATTTCACAGAGTGGTATTCGATAAATCAGGAGTGAAATATTTGTTTTTACCGTCTGGTTACTGGGTGCATTTAATTATTATAATGACATGACTATGCGTATGTATCGATGAAGTACAAAACATTATCGATGGGTGGGTTGGGTAACATAGTCAACAAGAGAACAGAGGCAATGAAGCGGGAACAAGAGTTAAACACCCGCGTATGTATGCGCACGCGTTCAAGCACAGCGTGAAACTGAGCGAACACATTTTAAAAAAGAAATCTATCAAATTCTCATTCGAAAGGCCTCAAATGTACAATCATCAAAGTATCACTGTAGAAAAATTACTTTTTATCAAAAGATAGTAAACTACACTAATGTGAACAAATTTATTTGTCGCTCCGTTAGTAATAATTTATATAATTGCAACCTCGGCATGCTATAGTTTTTGCACTATGTTTTTCCAAGCCAGGGTCGAAATTCAAGCAGATTTCTTTTTTACAGCACAGGTTAGAAATCCTTTTTCAATTACTCCGCACACGCGCGCTTGTAGGCGCAGAGGGGTGTGTATTACAACCTTCGGAGCGAGGCCATGCTGAGGGTGCTGCATTTAGCCTTACGCGTCGGCTGGACCGACATGGGCGCAACAAGAACCTCGTCTCGCGTTGGCGAACCCGAACCACCGTTGCCCAGTTCCTGCAAAGACACACATAATAGAAGTAAACGAACGAAAACAAAAAAGATTAAACTTTTAAATGCGAACATCTAAACTATGTGTTAGTTTAATTATTTATTAAACAATATTTTTTACTCATTTCATTAGTGATCAATCATCGTGAAATTGCAAAACGTAACAGAGAAGCTGCACATTTTCAAGTAGAAAAGATGTTCTCACTTAGAAGCTAATTAGTATTCCAAACTACAATAACATTACACGTAACAAAATCTTAACACACCAATGTAAAAAGTTTGTTATTGCATTACCAGAATTTCAAGTCTACTGATATAGCATGCATTACACAAAAATGTTATCAATTAGTAATCCAACAAAAACAAAAAAAAAACAATAGAAAGCAATTTTTTAATAAAAAATGAAAAAAATTCTTCTGCAATAAAGATGTGTATTTCAAAAATATAGTATATTATTTTAATCAAAATATATTCAATGCTCGAGCAAAAGAGCACGCAAATTAAGAATTATCATACTACTTTGTATCCACATTTATAAACGTTCAACTATTTTATTTAAGAAAACCGCGTTGAGCTAATGTTCCTGACGACTTGAACAAAATTTATTTATAAGAACGCATGTAAGTATTCAAAATTTTCTTTTTATATTTCTAAAAGTTACGCTCGGTTTCTTTATATACAGTACAATTACTGTAAAAAAGAAGATGATGAATCTTATCAACGTTATCTTGAAAAATCTATTATTGTATGTATCCCGGTTCATTTAACAAAAAAACACCGCGAAGTATTTGGAGCCAGTCGAAACACTGCGAGGTGTCGCAATCACCTAAAAGAAACTTAATCTTTTGTTCTCTTGGAAAAGAAAAGAAAAATAATCTAAGAGCTTTGCGAGTGAATAATCTTACGGTACTCGCTCACGCAAAAAAAATCAACATTTAAGTAATCAATTATCCACATCATACTTACTCAAAAAAAGTACAAAATATCCATCCGCATTTCCATTTGATGGCATGCACATAAAAGATTCTAACTTATCAAATGCTCGTATTATGTTTTTCTTGTAAAAAAAAAAAAAGATAATTTCATTGCTTATATCAGGAATGCAGGAAGATTTACCGCCAATTTAAAACTCTGCTAACTTGAATAATGTTAGTGTTTTCTTATAAAAACTTTGTTCAAAATTTTTAAAATCACTTTTTACTCTTTGCGTTAACACTTTAACGTAAATAAATGTGCGCTTCGAAAAATTTGCATTCCCTTACATAAATCAGAGCATTTGTTTAAGCTTTCAAAACAAAAAATTATCTTTCATGCACTTTTAGAATATACTCCCTATTTTAATACCTCGATGTAAACTCATTAAACTAAATTTAATTCTAATTCCAACAACAATTTATACAGCAGACTAATTATCTCAATAGCGATGAAAAATAAGAATTGTAAATATCAGCATTTTAAGCAACAATGCTACGAGGAAAAAAATGCCTCAGTAATTAGGAACAGTATGCATTTGGATCGGTATTTCGCCTACATCGGACGCTAATCGTCGTTCGTTTCATACAACTAATTCTACTTCAACTCAACGAATTAAAACTCCGAAGCTCTTTGCGCTCTTTCTTCTAGCAAATCCAAGAGTTTCTTTTCAAGCAAGAGAAAAAAATCAAGCAAAACTCATAAGGCGAAAGTCCCACACTGTTTATGACTACATGCGTGCTGGAGCATTTTTGTTTAACTAACGTTAATGTTGTTACAGCTGGCAAGCCTCATCTGGGCAAGCTGTTGGCTCGCCGGTGTCAAGCTGTTCGTTGAGCCGAATGGCGACATCATCGTCGACATGGCTCGTTTCAACTTGCTCGGTGTCTTGTTGAAGCTGAACGCTCGGCCGACCTTCATCCTCGTACGCGACGCAAACCTACGGCACATAACAAAAAGTGGTTAATGAAGAGCCTCGCAGTGTCTGGTGCATACATTTAATACAATGACAAGTGCAAACGCGAAACTTTGCTGTCCTCCTTGAAAAACTGAAAGTGGATTCTTAAGTAAAACTTACATTAAATATAATTTTAAATTAGATAATAATACATTTCATACGTAACTAATTGGTGCTATAAAATACAATTGAAATTTTATCTTCTACTAAAATATTTATAATCAATGATCATGCAATATGCAGAAGAAAGATAATGTTAACGTTTTTAATAAAACAATTACGTAAATATTTCATTAAGGAAAGCTGCTCAGTGCTATTATTCAATTCAATTTATATATATGAAATATACCAATTATATGAAAAATAAGTATCATAAAATGGGGCTAATCAAATACAGTAATTACGACATTTAAAAGAATTTCTGGCCCTCAAAAATAATGTGAAATGAAGTTCTTAACAAACGCGGTAGTTACAGGCATACAACTACATCCTAATGACCCTAACATTTTTATCCTATAGATAGTATAACAGACTTGTTTGAACGTCACTGCAACTGTACTCGGTTAGCGACCAAATTGACATAATAGCATCATTCTACAGTACCCTTCGTTACTTATGCATTAAATTAATAATAGTCAATATTATTACAGTATTCAAATTTAAATCACACACGTATTAAAATCTGAAATTCATCAGATATTATTCTCTAACATAACTTTTAAAATCATTAATAAAATTTATTCAAGGAGGATAAAAAAGTTTTTACAAACTAAATGTTTGTAAATTAAATTTCTAAGAAATGAATCCCAAGATGCAAGAAACCAGTTCAAGTATTATTCTGTAAAAATGTATTAAAGCATTTTAAGATAAACTAAAAAAGTTATTAAATTAAATGTCCAATTTACTGAATTTTCAGCGTCCACATGCAATAGTATGTAGTAATTATTTAAGTGGATGAAATGAAAAGCACAAGATATGTGAAATGAAGGTCCATGTCTAGGTCAGACAAAAACATTTAAATGCATGAAGAATAAAATAATTATTAATTAATGTAATAAGGTGAAAGAATTCTTGAACTGGCCACACCACTACCAAAGCAATTCAAACTTTTTAATTGTATCGAGTGTGTTAAGTATGGTCTCTACAAAGCAGATGGGCGAAGGAAAGTGGACAGAAGCGAATAAAAAAAAGTTTAAACAGCCTGGTGCAAAAACTGACGGTAGTGGGACATGTAACGTAGTTTCACACATGCTATTGAGTAGGAACACATACGGGTCCATATACTCCAGGTAAAAATTATGAAATAGGCTCCTGTAACCAAACGCATCGTCGCCCCATTATTGTTTTGTTTTCATGCAGAAAATGGTAATGTTCTTAATTCAACGGAAATACCACGGATACTCCAATATTTACTTTAATATAATGAATTAATAAATATGTTCACGAAAGTTTATAAAATTATTAATTAAATAAATTGCACCAGTTTAGAAAATAAGTAATAATATATAAGTTGTTATTACTACTGAGATTAATTAAACTGTAAGAAATTTTTCTTAAAGAAAAGGTACTCTACTTATACTACTTTAGTTTCCCTTAATAAATAAGATAAAATGAAGAAATGTAATTTTGATAATAAAAAATACTTACTTAAATGCTTTACTTAAAGTTCCTAAGGCTACATCACTAGTATCTATTTCAAGCTGATGAGAATCAAGACTAGTTAGAAACGAATCCTGAAATTAACAAGATTAAATTATAAGATATAAATCAATGAACGTTAAAAGCATAAATCAATATGATAATTTACCGCATCAGCTTTACAAACGGTATTGGCCATTTGTCGACACAATGTTCGCAGGTAATTAGTTTTATTAACCTCCTCGTCAGTGATTGTGAAAGAATACAATTTTTCTTTCAATTCTTGATTACTTCGAACCATTAAAGCAAATACATTTCGACACTCTAAAAAAAGAAGATACCAATTTTTTAATTTTACTGAAAGATAAATAAAGGCACTATCGTACAATAAAATTAAAAAGTGCAACAAAGAAAGACAGAAAATGAAAATCACCTTCAGTTTCTCGAATATCCACAACCTTTTTAACAGTACTTAAAGATAACATTTTGATATGCTTGTAAGGTTTTCCCTGGCTCATCTTTACGGAGTGCAGGCCATTAACCGTGTTAGGACTTTTCATTGAATTAAACGCCTTGGATCGCTTTTTGCAGATCTCGAGCGTATCCGTGAACAAAAAAAGAACGAGATGATCACCACGACCGCTCAGCCCCTCGCTTAATTCCTGCACGTCGCACTTGCCGATGAACGAGCGGTGCGAGGATACCAGATGCGGCGGGCAATTGTCGATCTCATTAAATATATCAAACATTGCGAGCTGACCCTCAGTCTTTCGTTTATCTTCGTTAATATACGTCATAACTTCCTTAATGCTACTTAACGACTTTTCCAAGGCACTGTGATCTGGATTACTCTTATGTGTATGCTTAAGGATATCTGAAAAGACAATTTTGTTTAAATTTATATTATTTGAACTTAAAAAAATTAAATATTTTATTATAAACAAAAGCAACGTTTTGTAAGAATTAAACTTACCATTTAATAATAAACTAATACTGGGAAGGCGTTGCACTGGTTTTATCAACAGTTCCTTCAGACTTTGCCTGCCGCATTCAGGCTTTGTCTGGCAGATTTTGAGAAAAGCATGAAACCGTTGTTTATTCTGATCGCACTGATCCAACATTTCTTTCGTGTTCTCAAAAAAGTTAACGTAAGGTGGATACGCCTTCACCAAATCCGATGCAAACTTGAGAAATATATTACCTATACTATTTTCCTCCGACCAGTGTGCTGCACAATAGCGTAACTCTTCCAACATCTTTTTGTGAACTTCGTAAATCGGCGGAAAATTGCCGAAAATTATTTTAGCCTCTGTGCTATTCAGTAATTCATCGCTGGTTTCAATGAGTTCTTCCAATGGCGATTTGAACAGCTTTAAAGTTAAAATGATTGTTTATTTATATAGAATTAAATTAGAGGTGTCTTTAATTTTAATAGTTTCAAATAGCAAATGGATTTAAATAAAATGCAATTTTTGCAAAATTGTAAGGAATGTTTTATTGACATTTTTTAGTTTTTCTTTGAGATTATAATTTGCAATAACTAAAATGTCACTAGAAAAAAATTAAAAAATTACAAAATCCTCGACTACTGAATGAGCAAAATTGAAAAACTGACAAAAGCATCGCTCAAGTTACTCCGACATCCTCGCATTAACTATCTTGATTGATATATTACTCAAAACCCCACGTATACAATTCGCATTAAACTATTGAAACTTACAGTCATGATGGTGCTGAGAATGCCAACATAATTCGACTCTGTCTGCACGAGCTCCAGGAAGACTTGATGACGAGGAGAAAGGTTTTTTCTACCGGAATCTGTGCTCACAGCCTCTACTTCTGGAATATCTGTGGTTTATCAACAATTCGTTTTATATTAAGTCTTCCCTCCCGTATGGCCCAAACACTTAGTGTCAAACCAAATTTTTCAATTGCTTCACAAAAGCTAATTAGTCCTTTGAGATCAAACACTTATAAAATCATTATTGTTTGTTTTATTTTATTACTTTTCAATCAATCCAAACAATACAATGTATACAATATTTTTGTATGTATTGTATTAAATCCAAACCAATATTTTTGCATCGAAACATTTAGTAATTGCAGGTTAAAAAATTATGGCTTTTCCCAAAAAGAGGAAGATCTCAAAGGATTCAAGGTACATTAATTTTGCAACAAAAACGATTTTTAGTGAACCATAAATGAAAGGAAGACAGCTGATACATTAAGTATAAATTATGCAACTAAAATTTTAGAATGGCATTAAAACCCACAGGTTAATTTTAATTAATAACGATATATATCACTGATGCTCAAAGTCATTAAATTAAAAAGATTAAAAAACTTTTATAACAATTTTAATGCCATTTGAAAGTGCTTGCAAGTAAAGCTAATTATAAGCTTGAAAGAAAAGAAAAGAAAAAGCACAGAATTCAAAGTGAAAGCGACAACTCACCATCTAATAATTGCTTGTCGGGACTCGCCGTGCAGTCAAGAAAGCTCCCGCTGACACTCAAGTGGCCGGCATCGCTTATGCTCGAACGCCTCTTGTGAAGTGCCGGCGAGTCGGCGCCGTTTTGCACCAGACTCGTCAGTGTGTCCGCGAGTCTTTTACGTTTCCGCCTCGTTGACGCCGTCGTCGGAGTTGCCGCTTGCTGCAAGCTGTCCCGCCTCGCCGAAACGGACGGCGACATGACTGATTCCAGATACTGAAACGAAATAGAAAATTTTATCATTTTAGAATTTCCATAGAATTATGTTACAATGATAAATTTGATTTAAAAAGAAACTCACATCTTCGAACAGGTACTCTTTTTCATCGGCCGCACCTTCATTTTGCACAGAGGTCCAAAACCATTCAGCCTTAACAATATGTGCTCTTGCTGATGCAAGATCAGGAAGCGCGTTTACGTTGGATTCGTCCACAACCTATAATTAATTAATGAATTAATAAAAATGCGTTAACTCAGTCTCTTTATAACTTATTTTACATTGAACGAGACATGAGACGATCACAGAACGTTACAAATTTACTGTAATAATGAACAGGATGTTAAGATCTTTAGGATTGGATATAAGGATTCTGGATAAATCTTCAAATTGCACGGATCCACAACCGCACATTGATAACTAGTAACACTTTTTAACATTTTTAGAGTCGTTTAAAATTCGTTGCGTTTATCACAGAAATCTGAATTTTCATAGTTTGTTTCTAGAGTAAGATTAACAGATTTTATAATAGTATAACTATAGAATGAAAACCCCTTCAACGCGCTTATTTCACTGGAACTAATAAAAGTAGTTTCCGTTTCAACGACATCGAGGTATTGAAATCATGACAAAATAAAATGATTCAAAGTCAAAGAACATAGGTTCTCTAAAAGAGTATGTAAAAAGATAATGATTGACATGACATGATTTCAAATGCCTTCTTCAAATATTTTTCACACTAAACACAAACATAAAGGTTGTCGACGGCCACCGAGCTCCATATTTTCCAAAGATAATATACCACTAAAAATGACTTCTCCTGCGTTCTCTTAAACATTCTAGCACCATTCTCTGGACTATAGCACTGTACGGGCAAGCTCATCTCCTGGATACGTCGATTAGCCTTCTTCTCGAGGCTGTTGATCCGCTGCTGCTGCGCCACCCTGACCTTACAATCTGTGTCCGAGCCAAGCCTCGCCATCTTCGCCGGTACCGGCAATGGACTCGGTAGTGGCGTGTACTTCTGCCGCATTGCGACGTCGTCCTCGTGGCGTTGCTGTTGACTCGGTCGACAGGGCGTCACCGGCATGTGCTGCTTAAAGGTCGAAGGAAAAACAATCTCGCTGATTTTGGAAAAGAGAGCCGAGCTGTGCTTGAGAGCACGCGTTAACGTTTTCGAGCTTTTGCGCGACTTTTTGTGATCGGCTGGGGAGGTGTTAGTGTTGCTAGTGTCGTTGAAAGTGTCGTTAGCAAAAGAGACACTAGGCTGGTAGCTGTACCTCTTGGTGAGGTGAGAGCGGAGCTTGGGCTCGTAAACGACACCGCCGGTGTCAGCGATGAGCTGCTTCGGCATCGCGTTGTACGACGACGACCTCCTCCACTTAATGTAACGCCGGGGTGTCGAAACCTTCTTGCCGGTGGAGAGCGTGGCCATAGGACATGACTGAATGAATTTCATGGGAGTGCAATTGCCGCTTAAACGGTCGTACTCTTGCTTCGTTATTAGAGACAGAGACTTCTTCAACTGGCCGTCCTCGACTATTCCAGAGTCCACGTCCATAGCAGCGTCGTTCCATAAATCTCCCAACGACTCTTCGATGCTCGATGACTCACGGGTTTTGTCGTCGTCCTCCTCTTCCACTACCTCTTCTTCATAAACCTCATCGAAAGTCATGGCTGTCGATTCGCTCGTGGGACTAGGCGGATCATTGGAGAAGTCCATGCATATCGCTGAATCCGAACTTCCATTATCTTGAAACGCAGCAGTCATTGTAGCTATTGTCCCTGGGCTATTCTCATTTCGTTGTTTTCGTTTACCGATGGAGATTACGTGTGACGCAAATAAGGATTTTGCCGGTGAGGGTATGGTGTTGGTGTAGGGATCGTAATATGTAAATGAGTAGGGCAAAGAGCTACGGTTGCTTGGGAGGTCGAACTCAAATTTGAAAGGATCGAGAGGAAGATTGAAATATGGTAGCGACTTAATCGCGCTGTCGGTAATTCTATAGCGATGTCTTCCTAAATCCGTCACCTACGTGTATGTGAATAGCAGCAGTGCCACGATGAATAAAAAAAAATTTTAAAAAAAATTAAGCAAGAAAGAAAATTGGCTTTTATATTTATGTGAAAAAATTACTGAGGACAATACTTATTAAATATAAAGTAGATTAATTTAAAACTATTTTACTCTTTACTTCAATATTTAAAAATATATATATATTAACAAAGTTACATTTCTATATTCAATTTAAACGAATTACGGACTTACTAACAGAAAACTTCTCTATTCCCCAATAATTTTTTACCAAAAAATTAAAGTTTTTAAAAGAATATTAAAATAATTGTCTATTCTGATATGTATTGATAAAGAGGCAAATTTTAATATTTACCACGTGAGTGCAATTTGGATCTGTTATCTCTGTAGGCTCTCCTCCTTGTTGCTGTAATACTTCACACATGTGTCTCTTCTCATCTTCAGGAAAACCAAAGAAACAAACCCGGGCTCCGACAAAAGGCTTCAGTTTAAAAGTAGCGATCTGCAATATAATTGATTAATTGACGTCACTTATAATCTAATTTAACTCATTCTATTAATAAATAAAGAGACAGATGTATTTCCTGTGTTGGTTAATCACTTATACAAAGCAAAAAGTCGCAAGAAAATCGTGCGTGAAATGAAAATTTTATTCAGAGATTATTCAGTAAATGTAAATATACTGATATTATAGTTAGATTAACATATTCTGAAAATTATGAAATAAGTAGTTGAATAAGTTTCCCTTACCATTTCTTCATTGTTACAATAACTAGAAATGTTGTCTCTAATATCCCACAGTGCATCCACCCAGTGCATAGACATTATAGGCACTCGAAACGTGACTGCGTACCGGTATTTATCACCCCCACAAGAATTAGCAATGAGGTGTGTCACTTTCGAATTCATATCCTTTCTAAAGCTACCACCCATGTGATGAATCATGTTAATGAGTTTGGTCTAAAATTTTAAATTATCAAATCAGTATTAAGATAAAATTTAAAAAAAAAGAATTTAACAATAACAGTACATACCAGTTCATCCTTCTTCCTGAAACCAGTAAACGCGACGCAAGTCCCTACCATAGCTTGGGTATACATTGGTCTATTAATACTAGGTAATGATTCCTTCTTCTCTGCTAACTGTAATAAAGCTGTTGGTCCCAAAATCCTGAAGAATAATAGTTGATAATATAAGTAATAAAAATTATGGTGTTAATTTAATTAGCCAAAATTGATTGAATTTGGTAAGCTAAAAATTGTTTCACAAAGATAAAAAAAATACCTATGTGCACTTTTGTGTAGTAGTTCATATTCATATCCATTAAAACTCTTGAGTATAAAATATGTGCAGTAAGTTGTATCATCTATGTACTCTACACCAGTCCCAGATTTAAGAACAGGGACACTGAACTGCTGAGCTGCAGCACCCAGGTTAGGATCTTCGCTGGCTGCACCAACAAGACATATCCTCTTCTTTCGAGGTATAATTAAATCTGCAATCATAAAAATGAGTGCAATTATGTAAACTATATAATAAGAAGAAACAATGAGTGCAAACACAAGCTGGTAGATTTTGGTAAAGTAAATGTGTAACCTTAGAAAATAACAAATACTTACGATCTGTTTTGACTGTATCTTCATTATTTAAACCACTGGTACTATTGTATGTATTTAGATCTTCTAGCCTGGCCTCCAGTTTAAAAGCAGTCATCTACAATTCGATCAAAATTAATTAAAATTTTATTTCGTACTTTATATAAATAAATGAAAAGTCAAGTAGAAATTGTTTTTTAAGACTAAAGAAAACTTAGAAAGAAGTACTAAGAAAAAAGTTGATAGTTAATTCTTACCATTTCATCATTATTGCAGAAACTGGATACATCATCTCTTCTTTCCCACAATTTGTCTACCCAATGCATAGACATTATCGGCACAAGAAATGTAACTGCATATCTGTATTTATCACCTCCACAAGAGTTTGCAATGAGATGTGTTACCTTCGAACTCATATCTTTTCGAATACTGCCACCCATATGATGAATCATGTTGATGAGTTTGGTCTGTAAAATTGATGGTTAATATTTCTTAATAAAATATAAATAATTTTTTATAAATAAGGCTTTAAAGAGTGAAAATAAAATAAATAAGGCCACTTACCAATTCATCTTTCTTTGTGAAGCCGGTAAACGCAACAACTGCACCCAGCATAGCTCTGGTATACATTGGTCTATTAATACTAGGTAACGATTCTTTCTTCTCCGCCAGCTGTAACAAAGCTGTTGGCCCCAAAATCCTAAAAAATAATGGGAGTTCAACATAAATTTACAATTTCGGAAGTGAAAGCTATTTCATTAAGTCAAATCTTCCTGCTGAACAAAAGTTTCTAAAGTAATCAGTCGTACCTATGTGCGCTTTTGTTGAGTAAGTCATATTCGTATCCTTCGAAATTCTTGAGTATAAAATATGTGCAGTATGATTTATCGTTTACATATTCTTTACCAGTCTCAGACTTAAGAACAGGAACACCAAACTGCTGAGCTGCAGCATTCAAATTGGGATCCACGCTGGCTGCACCCACAAGGCATATCCTCTTTTTACGAGGTATAATTAGATCTGCAAAAAAAAATTTGTACAAAATATTTAAATTGCTGTCTAGCTTTAAAGAACTACCAATATTTGATATACATAACCATTTCAAGACAATACTTAAAAACGATTAATTTTATTTAATATAAAATTCTGTTAAGTTTAAATAAATTAATAATGAATCACTTAATAAACAAATTAAAATAAGAATAATTATTTACAAAAATAAGCTAGTTACTTTTTCAGGAATACATAAACTCTGGATATTCCAGAAATTTAGAGCACTAAAAAGTCACATCCTTTCAATTAAAACTATGCAATATATGTAAATTTTAATTAAACTCAATGAAAGGAAGTTAAACATAACGTGAGAAGATGCAAATTGTTTAATTGAAACACAAGTACGAAGAATAGTACAGCTATTGTGGAAACAACAGGAATATAAATAACTCCTGCTACATTTAAATAAGTGAAATTTGTATTACCTCTTATAACTCTCACGAGTATTAACATTAAGTCCCAATAATGGGAATCTTAAGTATTGTAAATATTTTAAACAGTTATCATTATGTTTTAGAACATTAAGCTTTTGAATTTCTAAGAAATTCCAGTTAACCACAATATATATAACATAATTTAATTACAACTAGCAATTTACTTATTTGCCACGAGTGGCTTAGTGAACATTAACCCTGTAAGTTCAGTCCAATCCACTGACTCCATAAATAAACAAGTCCTAAGATAGACCAATCTATAGAATTTAGGGCTGGAAATGAAGGTCATCAGACAAAGAGAACAACAAAGAATGAAATCCCAAACAAAATATGTTATCTATGTACACTGCATACTTAGAGACACACAAAGATAAACTCTAATACCTGAAACTTGTCGGGGGGGGACAAGATTAGTCACTCCAGTTACAAAACGTATTGCTAATAAAGCATCTTAAATTGCAAAAATATGGATATTCCAATAAAGAACTCACATAACTGATCTGTTTCTTTTAAAAATATTTGTTTTAAATGAAAGTACACGAATAGTCGATCTACCTGCTTTACTTATAATGAATATTAAACCAAAACATAATAATTTATTTTAAAAATAAATAAGTGGCAAACGAAGATAATGATAATAGCATTAAAAAACAATTTAATAAATTCAACTTTTTTTTTTAAGCTACATTTAAAAATTATTACATGAAAATTCAGTGTTATTGGGTTCAATATCGTTACCTAACAATGTCTCTATAAACTGACAAGACAATTTATTTAATTCAATACACACTAAAATTGATAATGAATAAAAATGATTAGTTTTTATTTTCAGTAATGAATAATTCAATAGTTAGTTACTTTACAAATGCATTCAACTGCATCCAAAATAAACTAGAGCTGCTCCAATTCAGCACTGTCTTGAAATAAACAAAGTGATGTTTGGTTCATTCACTTTTTAAAGATCTATTGAGCAACATTATTGAGATAAAAAAAAAACAACACTTTACGACTGTGCACGAATAAATCGCTGTTTATCAAAAATTATTTTAAAAATAAAAAAAAAAGATGAATCTTTTTTCGTTAATTATGTACACCCAAGTTTTTAAATCTGCCTCGATTGATTTATAACGATTTACTAGCTGCAATCAATTAACGGTCGAATAATGAAGATCAATTCAGCTCGATCAAAGGGAGAAGAGACTAAAAGAAAAATAAATAAGCATATAGTTTGACTAAGTTTACTGAATGAAGCCTCGAGATCAGTGGAATGTTAAAGAGCACCTTTCGAATCACGTGACGCAGCCGTTCGCATCGGCAACCCAACCCCTCCACTTCGGAGCAGCTCTCCTCAGCCAACGAGCGAAGCTAGCAGACGAAGAGAGCTCCAACGGATCGAATTTTAAAATCCCAACCGCTCCGCGTGCTTAAGCACTGAGGCGGCTCTCAGTGCCTCCCTCGCGGAAAAATCGAGGGGCGGCTCTCAGGTAGACGCGCGCGGTGCACGCCGAGGAAAATAATGGATAAGTGCGACGAGACGTACACACGCGCACACAACAGCCCGAGAGCAACGTGCGTGTGCATATATCCGCCAAAGAGGAGGGAGGGGTGAGGTGGGGGAGGCAACGGACACTTACGTTCAGTCTTGACGGCCTCTTCTAAATTTAAGTCACTGGTACTGCTGTGCGCGCTCTCCTCTTCCATTTTGGCCGCTTAGCCGGAGATTTTTTTCCTCTTCTCGAGACGTCGTTGGCGGCGCCGACGACCAAGACCGCCGAGCAGCACCAGCAGCAGCCCCGGCTCCTTGCGGCGCACCTAAGGAACCGGCCATACCCCGGATTAGCCTTACTGCCAGATTATGCGATGCGCGACGGTTATTGCCCAATTTTCTCTCTCTCTCGCTCACTCACTCTGTCTCTGTCTCTCTCTGTCTTTCTCTCGCTCGCACTCCTCCTCTCTCTCTCTCTCTCTCTCTCTCTCACTCTCTCTCGCTCTCTGTCTTTATCCCTCCCCCGGAAAATGTCAAGCCGCTACCGAGCCTCGACTGCACTTACTGCGCTGCTTCTATAGGTAAAAAGCGAAAGATGGCCAGCGCCGAATTTTGCGCGGCCTCGCAGGTGTCTATATAGCGAGGCATCTCTCTCGCGGGGTCGTGTCCGTTGATAAAACAGAACCGCCGCTCTCTCGGTCCGATGGATTTTTTTTTTAAACATTTTCTTTTTTTTTTCATCGGAATGCCGGAGCTTTTTTATCTTTATTTAGTAAAGAATTGCGTGGTTTCGGGTTCGTTTATGTAAGGTGCCTTCGAGAATTTCGGCGTGATCGAGAAAATAAAATGAGTTTGAGTCGAAGACGATTTCTACGTGGACGGATATAAAGGATATTTTTTTTTAATTCTCCGAGAAATAGTAATGTTAAACAAAGTATTGATTCGTACCGGTTGACGTACTTTTGTAAATGGCTTGTTTGTTGAGATAAATTTTGACTAATTAGTCAGAGTTATTACTCACGTACCATATAATTTTATTGAGGGCACTTTGTAGTTTTTCGTCGGTATAGGTGTATAAATGAGTTTTATTTCATTATTTAACACC
The DNA here is from genome assembly GCA_035582955.1 of Sycophila texana. Lineage (NCBI taxonomy): Eukaryota > Metazoa > Arthropoda > Insecta > Hymenoptera > Eurytomidae > Sycophila > Sycophila texana. The sequence goes on from JAWWEN010000009.1 coordinate 2,535,097, forward strand.
AGAAAAATAACTATAAATGCAAAAGCAATATTGATTGATATATTTGTTATGATCTGTTGTTTCTGTATTTAAGCGTGACGTCATCGAAAATCGTTGTATATTCACCAAAGTCGCTTGAAGTATAAAGATTCATTCTGTTATAAAAGAAGTGTTCGTCAATGATTACTCGTAAAATGCGAGAATAAATGAAACCACAACTAAATCATTAAAAGTTAATATTTCGAGGGCATATTAAAATTACTCATTTTTTATTTCTGTTATAAATACAATAATTCTCGATAAATTTGAAATAGTAAGTTTGCTTTATCAATCATTCCCAGAAACAAGCTTTCTCTTTAGTAATGTCTTATTTACGAGAGATGCCTAATTTCATTTTAAATATGTTTAATGTTGCGTATCTTCAAAGCGTGTGAAAACGATAATTATTTTATTGCTCTCTAGTGTCTATATTTAGACAATTGGAAATTAAGCTGTTACATGATTAGCCAAAGGAGTAAGAACCCGATATAATTGCATTATTTAATTATTTTTTAAATACGTGCGTTTTAATTTGCGTATATAAAAAGACAAATATTTTCATGATTTAATTTTCTTTGTATTGTGTGCTCAGACTTTACAAGCAGACAACTGTCTCAACCGTGCACAACTGTCTCAAGATTGTTCGGCATTGTGTAAATAAAAAATTCTTATCGGGCTTGCATTTATTGAACTGAGCAATTCTCCGTACGATAAAATTTGATATCATACTCATACTTCGTGAATAGATAATTGACGTCCTACGCAAAGTGTGATCTTGGTGGAAATGGCAAACGTTTTAAATGCATGTATCTTTTGTACCATTGCAAGTAAATTTTACAATACTTTAACGCTGTTACTTCTATATCTATGTTGATGAAGTGACGTAATGAATAAAAAAACTTCATTATTTCACGATCGAATTAATTTTAAATAATGCTCCGATTTTTTGGCAGGAAATTATTTCAGCTTATTAATTAAAATTATTATTTTTAATCGTAGTTTTTTTTTCGTATCACAAGAAAGCCGAATTATTTTATTTACCGGTCAAGGATTAAAGAAAATTACGAAAAAATTTCTGATTAATTGGTTAGTCAGCAAGGTAATTCATCAACACGAAGAAATGCAATCTAAATCAACCAAGTATCTAAGACGTGACCAGACTATTTTTTGTGCGACTTGACATTTTCCTTTTTGCTTTAATTTTTGTATTCGCGCAAAAGACTCTTTTAATTTTTCATGGACGACAAATAAAAATATTGCACAGAATTTTTGCCTGTGGTGATAAACTATAAAGTGATAAATGCACAAACAATATCGTTGACGTAAATTATTTAAAAAATTTACTGCTTATTTACCCCAATATTTTCCAAGATTATTTAATCCAAACTGAGAACATTCTCATTTATCTTTAGAAATATTTCGGCGTTTCGTAAAAGAGCAAAAAAAATTCGGCATTTAAGGTAAATACAGAAACTTTATCAAAATGCAAACAAACGGTTTGATTGTAAATTTAATTTAAATACTTAAACCTTTTTAATTTTTAATAACTAATTTAATTGAAACAAATGTGTTTTAACTGAAAGAATTAGGACAAATTAGAAAGCAAAAATAATCTTATTTAACTTTTGACATAGATTTCTTGGAGTACCTTGATGATAATAGCTATATAGAAGATTACAATAAACCCATTTTCGTAGATACGAGATAAAATTATTTTTTCTATTTGACGTAGAAAAATGGCTCAATACAAAAAATAAAATAAATAACAGTTTTGACTCATTCATTAATGTTACGTAATTTTTTATATTAATCATTATATTGATAAACAAAATGTTTAATTACAAAATAAAAAAAAAAAGTTTAACTAAAATAATTTAAATTGAAAGCATTACAAAAATAAAAAATTGATATAAAAATAACGATCAAATTAATATAAAAATATTGATTTTTCTTTATATTAATAATCTACTAAAAGTTGACTATTTGTTTACAAATTTAAAAAACATTTAATTTTTCATAATTAAGTACTTTAAACTGATGTTTTATACTACAAAATTAATTAGTATTTACTAATTTAACAGTAAAATTATTAAACTCCATTGAGTATTGTTTAAAAAAATTTAATACGAATGAATTGTTCTTTTCGTAATTTTCTGAATATTGTTAAGAAAAAAACCTAGTAAAAAAAGGTCTATTAAAATGATAAATAATCAGCAAAGAGGTATCAAATAACAATCTATCTATTTAAGTCCTGCATCCACCTGTTAGCCGTTTCCGAGTGCACCGAATCGAGAATTCCACGTGCATTCGAATCGTTCGAAAAATCAAAAGTCGCGCCCAATGCTCCGAAATACCGTCCCGACGACGACGAAGATGTTGACCAACGCTCACGGGCACCGTCGCTCGGCCTCAAGTAAGTATCCCTCTAGTGAATTTGCATTCTCCGCTCCCACCGAAAAATCTGCGCTCCCTCGGTCTTCTCCAGTCATCCCTCTTCCTCTCCCCCTCTCCCTATCTCTCTCTTTCTCTCTCTCTCTCGTACCCTCCGCTCTCACTCCCTCACTTTCGCTCTCTCGGTCACTAATCATCCCGCCTCCGTGCGTCCAAGCGGAAAACGAAATTCCGAGGCGAAAAATGCGGCGGCGAGCGACGCGGACTCTCCGACGGCTCGGAATCGCGCAGGAGAAAAATAAGATTCGAGAGCTCGAGGAAGTATTTCGCTCTCTATATATACACATCCGTCCGTCCAGCTCTCTCCGTCTCGCTCGTCGCTCGCTTCGTCTCCCTCGGGGGGGGGGGGGGGCCCCCAGCCATCGGGCGTACGTTACGAGACGCTGATCCCACGACGGCGGCGGCAGCGTTGCGGACGCCCTCAGCTGCTCCGGCTGCCGTTGCTTCGACGCGCATAATCAGCCCCTCGTCGGCGCGTCATCGAGGCAGTCGCGCCTCGCGAGCCCGCGCTTCGGCATCCAGCGCGGGCCTCCTCCGGGGTGGTTTGTGTCCGACCGCCGAGGTGCAGCTACCACCGCACACGCACCACTCGCGGATCGCACTCGTGACGAGAGAACGCGTATAAAATGAAAACTGCACGCCCCCGCTGGGGAGCGTCGACTTCCGCACTATATACACTCGGCGCGCGGGTGCGACACGTTTTTTCGCGACGCGATATTTACACTGGGCCACTGCTCGCTCTGCGCCGAGAGCACACTGAACGCGCGCGTGCTCTTTCTCGCTCCCGCAGCACTGTCACCACCACCGCCAATGCCACCAGCTCTCCAACGTTTTTCGCTTCGTCTTTCTCGCTCGCCTTTATATTTATGGCATATCCTCTCGCTCACGCCTTCGTCACGTGGCCTTATCGCCGTCTCTCTCTTGCTGGCGCGGCGGCCGCAGGTCGGTCGGTAAAGGTTACAACTGACGAGAGAGAGAGAGAGAGAGAGAGAGAGAGAGAGAGAGAGAGAGAGCGTGAGAGAGAGACTAGCGCCACCGTTGTTTTCTCTCGCGTCGGGAGTCGCGCGCACTGCGCGCCGCGCCGAGGCCATCTTTAGGCGAGGACTCATTCTTGTTTGTCTCGCTTTATCTCTCGGCTGACTGTATGACTGTCCCTCTCGCTCGCGCGCGCGATTCACGAGGCTTTGAGCTGTCCTATATGCAGGCCGATCTCGTCACGGTGATCGGTTGCGGGAGATCAAGCGCTGTTTCCGTCGCTCAGCCGATCGGAAAATTCTCGGAAATTCGCGCGAACCGCAGTGATGGCGCAGCTTTTTTGGCCTTCGATGGCTGATAGAATTGCGCGTGATGTGGCGCGAGAAAAGTTTATATCTGCGGAGGAGGATGAGGAACGCGACTATAATAATTCTGAGGAGGGTTCATCGAGTCCAGCGTGACCTTTGATTGGAAACTGCGGTTTTTACTTCTAAAAAGCAATAAATCGGGGCTCCTGTTTGAATTATGTAAACTGCCAATAGAGCTTGAGGCCATCACGTGACTACGGGAACCTCCTATTAGGTATTACCAATGGGAAGAAAAGCTGCTTTCGAATATTTGAACTTTTGAGTTTTCGTTTTGTATTTACACCTGTTACCCGTTTGCCGGTGATTATATTACTCGCAAAATAAAAACGAAGATTTTTCACGTTCGATCTGCTTAAATAATTAGTGTAACTATATAAAGAGAAAACAAATTTACTTAGTACTAATCTCGATAATTATCGATTAAATTAAATTATTAAAAATAAGAATGAGATGAAATTAAGAAACACATTTTTGTAAGGGAATAGAGGAACAGTTTTTAGAAAGAAATTTCAATTTCATTATATGTGGATAAAAAGTGTTAACTCCAATACTTGCTTTTATATTCAAGTTCGTTGCTTTAGGCCATAAGTATGATGAGTAATGGTAGGTAATAATACATTTTTCTTCTTTAAATAAAGTTTTATACTTTTACCTTTCAAACAAAAAACTTAAGTTGTGATTAGAAAATAAACCCTTCTGAACTATTTTAACAATTAGATTCTGCACAATTTTCATTAATACTGTAATAATTAATATAAAACATTTCACAACTACAGAAATTGAAAAGAACAATTAAAGCATAAAAGAAATTCATTCAACAAATTTAAATTTTTTCTACCATAATTTTTTTTAATATAAAAAGATAATATACCTGTATAGTACTAAACATTTACTTACAAATAATAAAAAAGATTTATTTATACAATTATTTAACAGCATATTTCGACTTAAATATTCTCACTGTATTGTCAGTTCCTCCAGAGACCAAATATTTAGGATTTGACCAATTACAACTTAAAACTTTATCCTCATGACCTGTGAGATCAAATAACGGAGCCTTGGGACTAAAAAATAATTAATGAATTTAAACTTATTCTCTTATTATGGTTATATACTTATTTAAAAGATGTTTTTCTATAATACATACCTTCTGGTATCCCATAATTTTACATTATTATCATATGCACCAGACATAAAAAGGTGTTCTTGTATCGTTGACCAACGAACTGATTGTACCCATTGTGTATGAGAAGTGAAGACTGATTTGACTATAGTTCCCTCTGAAAAAATTAAAATAGCAAAATGTACTTACTGTTTTTAATCTTAAAAATAATGAAAAATTAAAATGCAGAAAACTTTCTAACCTGTCGATCGTGGGTCATACAATCTAATGTGTTTATCTGCAGATGCTGTAATAAGTACTCTGGATAAAGGAGAGTAATCAACATCGAAAAATGTTTTGTTTCCAGCAAGTTCTTGCTTGATACCTCCAAGTTCAGTATCCCAAACTTTTAGAGTATGATCCCATGATGATGTAACAATTTCTGATTTATCAGACCAAACAACTCCACTTACGGCCTCTTTATGACCTTTCATTGTCCTAATTGGCACCTGTAGAGAAAAAATTATATTTTGGAATAAGTTTCCCTGAAAATAATTTACTCATTTAAATAAATCAACTTACTCTTGTTTTGCTGCATTCAGTCTTTTTCTTTTTTGTTGCCGATTCTCCATCTTCACTCTCGTCTTGCAAAGCTGTTAATCATAAACTTTGTTATTGAAATATGCAATTCAGTAAAAAGTACTTCAATTAATAAATAAATCATAACTCACAAGTTGACCAAATTTTTAACATTGAATCCCATGCACCAGTTGCCATCAAATTATTTGCTGCATTGACACCAACTGCTATAACACCTCTTTCATGACCCTTACACGTATGAATGCTTTCGACAGAATTGCTTTCTACATTCCATTTCCACAATATCGCAGTTTGATCTTGAGATGCACTGTAAAGAAATATATTATTTTTTATATCACATTTTAAAAATTAATTTTATATCTACTACTCTTGTTTACAAACAGACCTGACAAAAACTCCATTTTCATCATCCAAAGATATCCATGCTACTGCTTTGATTGCTGAAGAATGTCCTGGAATAGTTAAGTGGTGTTTTCCTTTTGTAGTCCACAAATTTACCGTATTGTCATAGCATCCAGTAAGGATCCTGTAAATTTTTTTATTAAAACACTGATTAACTAAATTATTAAAAGATTGAGTAAACATACCATTTTTCACATACTGCAACAGCAGATACCCAGTCATCGTGGATGAGACAGTCTTGAGGCTCTGGTGGAGGATGCTTTTCAATATATTCAACATCGATAACTTCTTCAGTTGAAATACCCCTTTCTGCAATATGTTCACCAAATGGAGTTCGTAAAAATTCTGATTGCACCAGAAAATCAAATTCTACATCTTCATTGATAGGACCAGATTCTGTTAAAAAATAATAAAAAGATATGATTTTTATCAACACAAATAAAATAAAATATTATAATATATTATAATATATTTATTTATAAAACATTTATAAATATTGTTAGATTCTCATACCCTTTAGAAGTTCATTTACAAGAACATTTAATTCTGAAACAATTACTGAAGTAGGCACTGATAAAGGATATTCAGGCACAGCATATCTATAAAAAAAATTATTTTTTATGAATATATATGATAGCAAATTATATTATCATATATAAACAATGTATATTTTCAGCAAAAATATAAGTTTCATATTAATTTACGATTCATACAATTGACACTATCTGTACTATTTTAGTTCCACAGTTCAGTGTTACATTATTTTAACCTTATAATAAATCTTATATTTAAAAAATAATTGTTTTAGTCAATCTGAATGAAAAAACAAGTACACAATTCGTTATTTGTACTTTTAAAAAGTAAAAGTAAACAAAATTTTGTAAAATATAACCTCAATCATTAATATAACTTAAAATAAGACTTACTGTTGTTGTTTCGTTACGAAACGTATTTGTACTTGTGGCGTATCACCGTCAGTATTTTTGTTCGCCATTGTATTTTATAAAACGTAAGTAAATAATATATTAAAAATGCACATTAAATAAACATTTCTTCAACAAGTTTTACAATTTTACATACACGCGGTATGTAACCTATTGTAACCTCCGTTGCTGCTTTTCAGCCTAACTTCACCTCACATCTAAGTACCGACGACATGCGACTAACTTCACAATGAAAATAATCAAAATGGCGGCCTTAACCGCCCCATGTGTTTTGAATGGAACACACGTGGGTCACATGAAGTGATTATTTTTTATTTTTTAATAAAAATGTTCATGTAGTAATGTACGTCTTAAATGTACGTGAAGGTTAATCGAGTGAATCAGCACATAATTTCTAGTTTATAATTTAGTTTTATTTAAAATAATATATTTGCAAAATGCAGCTGAAAACTAAATTGAAGTCATCCAAAGTGTCCAAGACAGAACCTAAAAAGTCTGCTCTGAATCTGATTGATAATTTAATTTTAAAAAGAAAAGGTGGTGGAAGTATTATCGATCAACGTCCTTTATTTTCAAAAGATGGAGAGTAGGTTTCTATTTTACTCTTTATTAATTATTAAATTGCTTATTAGTTTACTAATGTTGTAAATAAATGTATGTTATAGAACGCTATACGTGGTATGGAAACAAGTTATTAGAGCCTACAGTGCACAGACTGGTGATTTTGTTAAAGAATTTGAACCAGCTGATCATAAAATAATTAGTATTGCTTTATCTCCTGGTAATTTGGATAGTATTATTGGCTGTACAGACAATGGTACTATTGTATATTGGGATTGTCACAATGGTGTTATTAAATCTACTACGGTAATTATTACAATTATTATTTTGTAATTTAATGTTTGTTTGTTTATTTGTATGTTGATTTCATATTTATTATGGCAATTTCAGGAACTTGTAATTCCTAATATAAAAGATGCTAAAATCAGAACATTTCACTTAGTAAATTATACAAATTATTACAAAAAACAAGTATGTGATGGACTCTTAACTTCTATTATAAAAAGAGGCGAAGAAAAAGTATTACAAGTTGAATTGTACGATTTAAAACTTGGAACTTTAACTTTGAATAGTAAACTAGAGTAAGTTCATTTAAATTAATAAATTGTAAATTTATTATAAATAATAAGGTATTCTATAACTTTTCAATAACTTCAAATTTTGATATAATTTCAGACAATTTAATGAAGAGTACTGGATTGACATTGTTGGAAATAAAGGAGAAAATCTATTAGCTGTTGGGCACACTTCTTTTTTGTACATAATGAGTCCTGAACATGGTTTGAAGTTCCTTAGGTAAATCATAAAAAAAATTACTAAATATAGTGAAAATGGTTATTCTATCTGCATTGCTTGATTTATAATTTGTTAATCAAACAGGCACAAACTTTCAAGAGAAATTACATGCATCTCTGGGCATCCTGAAGATGAATGTGTTGCAACTGGAGATACAAGTGGTCGCATTCTTGTTTGGAGAAATATTTCACAGTGCAATGCAATTAGAGCAACATACCACTGGCACACTTTACCAGTTACAGAAATCATTTTCAGTAAATCTGGTAATGATCTAATTTTACAAATTATTTTTAAACAGTTTAATATATTGATAAAATATTTCTCAAAGGTAATTTGCAACACTCCATAACATTTTAGGTGGTCACATGTACTCGGGAGGTGGTGAATGCGTCCTTGTAAAATGGTTATTATCAAATCCACAATACAAGTCATTCTTACCTCGATTACCTGCTCCAATTAGACATCTTACTATTGCACCAGAAAATATTTTTGTAGCAGTATCTACTTTAGATAATGGTAAAAGTTTTTTCTAAATGTTATATTGCACTTTTTGTAAAACATTTTTTAACCTTTTCTTAATTAATAAGGTATTATTATCGTCAATCCACAAAGAAAATTAACTGCAGTAATTCAAAATTTTACCTGGGGTGTGGCTAGTTTATCAAACAGTCTCTTTCCCGCTGGTCTTTGTGTAGATCCAAGAACTAATAGTCTTGTTTTAAATAGTCGAACAGGATATATTCAGTTTTATAACACTCACACTAAAAGTTTATTATTTAATGTAAGTATCTTTAGCAGATAAGATAATTTATTTGAATGTTAAAAAATGAAGTTTAAAAAAAGGCATTTTTGTTTTTAGTTAAATATCACATCTCAAAATTTATTAACTCAAGAAAGAAGTGCAATTATTGTAAATACCGAAGTTACTAGAATAGCCATTAATTCAGATGGGTCGTGGATGGCAACAATGGAAGAACGAAATGATAATATCTCAAGCACCGAAGTTAGATTAAAATTTTGGCATTTTAATATGGAAAAACAAACGTAATCTTTATTTCTATTAACATAAAAATATTTTACTTATATTTTCAACAATAAATTGGTTTACAGGTTTGTTTTAAACACATCAATTGAGCTTCCACATGAAATTGGTGTAAATGCATTGAAATTTAGACCATCATCATCTCTAAGTAATAAAGAACAGTTTGTTGTCACTGTAGGGAAAGATCAACAATTCAAGCTTTGGTATCTTGCGGAGACTTCATCTATAGATAGTAATAACTTTTACTACATAAAATTCATGCTTGTATCTTATTATAATTGATTTTGTATTGATTTAATAATGTACTGTTGTACCGCTTTAGATAAAACGAATCATTGGAGATGTTGGAGTGTTGGATACTACAGAAATTTATCAGCTTTGGATGCCGAATTTTCTGTGGATGGTTCTCTTATTGGAGTTGGTTTCGGATCTAGTTTAACACTTTGGGAACCTGATAGTAGTGTATTAAAACACACTCTAAGTCAAAGCCAATATTTGCAACCAATAACGTAATAAAAATTGTCTCGAGGCGCTACCGCGCCTCTTGATTTAACTCAAACTTAACTTAAAATATAAATTTTATTAATAAGCAGTGTGATAAATCTTTTACAGGCGAGTGGAATTCAGTAAACAAGAATTTTGCCATCTTGTTGTGACAGGTTCATCAGAGCATCTCGCAGTTTGGGATCTTTTAAGTTTAACGATGAAGTGGAGTGTACCCATTAATTTGTCTATTTTAACTGCTGACCCTTTATCTGTTTACATGGCAGCTTTTACTACTGACAATACGCGTAATTTTTATAAAATCATTTGATATTTTAATAAGTCCTTTACTTTAATTGTAGCAGTTATCAATTAATTTTCTATAATTCTGCCTTTTAGTTGTCGTTTTTACACCTGGAAATCCACAACCGGTTTATATGAGGAAAAACGTTGTTAAAAACGATGTACCAATATTGGGTGCGTGTTTTGTACCAAATTTGCAAGACGTCGAAGAAAATTCCGTTCAATGGCAGAAAAAATCTCGGTTGTTTTTCTTGGATTCAGAACAGGTTGGTTTCACTTCTAAAAATAACTCAATAATAAAAAAATGACTACGAATATTTACATTTATTTTAAGGAATTATTAACTTTGGAATCCAAATCCGAATCAAACAAAGCCTTGGAAAATTTATCCGCCAGTCGAAATTTACCTCTGACATCGTTTAGTCGCATAGTAGCTGCAAAACGAATATCGAACGTCGAGAAACCTGCACCATTTGTTCACGATTATGTCAGAGTCACGAGTAAAGGAATGGTAGAAGAGGTGAGTTTTATAAAAGTTAAAGAAAAGAATATTTTGATTAATATCATTTATTTCTCAAATTATTCGAGAGATCAAATTAACGTATTTTGTTATATCTTATTTTACAATGAAAAATCTTATACATAAGTAAAAATAGTTAAATAATTGAGTAAATGCAATCGGAGTATTTACTGTTAATGGGTATATTAGCATAATGTGTTTATAATAATTAAACGATCAGAATTATTTTCTTTTCTTTTTTAATGTTTATAATACTGCTTTTTTCGAGATATTATATTTTTCACAGGGAAATACGAAAATAATACAATCGTAGGTACTACAAATGATTCTCAAATCTAATAAATTACAGAATTAAGAAATGTTACATCTTGAGTAACATCATGAATAATATAGAAATTTTCACATTAATTATCAGAATCATTTGATGACAATGCAGAACCCACGATTAACAAAAATTTAAAAAATATTCTTCTAAAATACTCCAAAAATTAAAGAAAAAGAAAAATTCTAAAATCAGTGTTTAAAAAAAAAAACAATCCTCGTCAAAATGATGAATTAATAATCCAACATGATTTACAAACAAAATAAAAAAAAAAAAAAAAAAAAAAAACTACTGGCAGGCATAACGTGAAAATTGAAGACATCGGTAAAAATAAAAATTCGTCAGTAGAGTTGATAGCCTCGCGCGAACTTGGGGTGAGGATGCGGCGCATTTCCTTAGCCGGGTTTGTAGCGTTGGCCGAGGATTTGCGACAGGACTCGAAGTAAGATGGATTGGCGTAAAAGTTTTAAGTAGCGCGTCTCGGCGTTCGAGGCCCGCCACGAGGGCATCAGCGGCGGCGGCAGGGGCCTCCTCTCGAGCAGCCTGGACTGCGGTCAGTGCTTGCGCCCAATGCGGTAATTTCGACAGCGGCGCACCAGGTCGAACTTGCGGTAGCGCAGACAGTGCCACTGGGGTATCTGCCTCATGTTCTCTATAGCCTGTCAACAGAAAATTGCGTTTTTTTTTTTGTTAATAATTTTTTAAGAGTATAAAATGGTATGCGAGACGTAGTTTTTATTTATTTTTTTTTGTATCGTATATAAAGTATTTTAATGATTCTGTATACAAAATAGAAAGGTACGTTTATTATGTTTAGCTACATAAGTGTATCTTTTGGGAAACGAAAGAAAACATACTCTTGTATGTAAACATTATGAATTTTTAATGCTACTTCCAAATAGGGACACACATTTTGTGGTGTAAATATTGGTACATTTGTCTTAAATATTGAAGTTTGCATCATTATAGTTGAATGGGATTGTATTTTTATGTTAATTTAGAGTAGTTAATTAATTTAAAAATATTATTTAATTGATGTTCGTAAATTATATATTTAAAAATTCACTTGTAATCAAAATTGCCCTTTTTTTTACTTGATCCGAAACTCTAAAATTGAACTTTATTCCACTGCAACAGTGCAAACTTTATTACTTTATTACTTTTACTGCCACTTCCATCGCTAACATTATTAAAGAAAAAAATTATCTATTTAACATTGTAATAAAATTGCGCGTATTGTATAGATTGCTGATAGTATACGTACACGCAAAACCAATTTTGGAAGAAATTGAAATTTTGTTTAATACAATAGAATTTTGCGGCGCTGACTTATTGAATAGATAAAGCTGATAAGAAAAATCGATTTATCTAAAAAGATACGATTTGAACTAAAGATTAGAGAAAAACATTCAGTAGGTCATAAACAGCAAATTGTGTCAGTTAGTACGAAACTGTGTCAATATCACGGTTAATAAGAGGAGATATTTCCAAATCGAGACCTTCGAACATGATCTTCATTAGACGCACACCCTCCAGTATTTAAACTTTTTGCAATATTGGACTATCTACATATCTGCACTCTAAACGATCTTCCGAATCATCACTGTTTAATTATTATAAAGCATATTTTATTTTTTTAATTAGGAAAGTCTAAAATAAAAAAAAAAACAATACACCTTTGAAACTAAAGTACTAAAATAATTAAAATATAAACTTAAACGATGAAATAAATGATATTCGCTAATTTATATTTTTAATTAATGCATCAAACTCTTTGTCTCTGTTTTTACAGTCTAATGATATTCATTCAAATGGTATCTAAATTCTAACAAGTTCAATGTCAATATAAATAGCTCCTTCAGATTTTCAAAGCATTTGCAGTGCTTTCGTACTTGCAAAGGTTTCGTTTTACAAACTCCCACTTGAGAAAGTTTAGTCTGACGAACTAGAGTTCGCTAAAATGGATGATTTCGAGATTGGCGAGTTTTCATTTGTTTATAGTGGAAAATGCCTCTGTAGTCTGTGAATGAGATACGTACTTATGTCTCCGGTACAACTCAATGTGTTTTCAACTATTCGAAATGAAGCTTTATGTTAAAAAGAAAAATTTAACAAAACTTTTGAAGTCTTTGTTTTACAAGTTATTTACATTTGATTTGTTTGATTTGGTTAAAGTAACCAACATTAAAATATCGAAAAATATTCACTGACATTAAATTCGTATAAAAAACAAAAACGCGAAAGCAAAAATAAAATTTACTATTTTCTCTTAATTTTAGAGCGTCTGGGCAAATCGGCCCGGGGCGCAGTTCTTAAGTTGGTCAGTGGGAACGGGGCCTGTGTGGTTAGCAGTTCATTCCACCCCGAGCCGGACGCGTTGCAATTAATTGCTTTCTGCATTTTATAAGCCAGAACCGTCGAGTGTCGGGCACATCGCGCTCGGTAAATCCCACTTCCTCCGTTCTATACTTGCTGTTATGTGGCTCGATGGCACGTATATATAAAACGTGCATTAGTGGACCTCCGGATGAGTCAAAGCCCCCCGGACACTCTCCCACGCAAGATTTCGGCAACTTTTGACAATCAGCGAGAGAATTCGATACACTGAGAGAAAAATATATAGTAATAAGTACTATAAAGTTGTACTATCATACAGTGAAAAATCTGATCCAACTATGAAAAATAGTTTATTTCACTAGTTAAAATATAGTATCAGTTGCTATAATAAAAAGTAAATGTTACTATAATTTGTTACTATATTAACAAATAATTTAGTATACCATCTAAATTATGTTTACACTGAAAAAAAAGTAAGAAATCGAAATCGATGTTTAGTTTTTTCAATTAATATTTGATTGAAACAAATAAATTTTGGTTGAAACAAGTAAATATTAATTAAAGCAAGTAATGATTAATTGTGATTAGTAAACTTTTTTCTGATGACGTACTATATTGTTAATACTATACAAAATAGTTGATTTTACTATGCACTTTTAGTAAATTCAACAATATTTTAGTATAGTATACCAAAAAATCACGTACCTATTACTATATTTCACTTGACTAGGGAATATAGTAAAATTTACTACCAAAATTTGTCTCGGTGTATGCAGGATTGAACGATGCTATAGAATTTACGTACTTTGTGTATGAAAAACGAAAATCTATTGTTGTATTTTTACTTTTGGTGACAAAAGGGAAACAAATTTGGGGAGACTAACTTTCAATAGAAAAGCGCGGATTTCGAACATTAAAAAATCTAAATTAGTTTTTTTTTTAGTATAACGAACATTTTAAATGAATAAAATAGTAGCTAAAATATAATTAAACAAGCTGTTGTTTAAAAATTTACATTAGCATTTAATAGTCATGAATTATGTTTGCCCGCTTGGAAAAAAGTAAATTTAACAATAAAAAAATAGATTTTAATTAAACTTGCAAGTACAATAAATTGATTTGCGCAATTTTTTAAATCACGCGTTATCTTCAAACGAATGTGGAAAATTGTATAATTATAATTAAATAATGAAAATTGTAATATATTTTTGGATTAACTATTATTTGTAGCAAGATTTGTTGTAATACGGGTAACTTTATTTATAAGAATAAGAATTTTTTAGGTACTGTGATAATTCTCTGTATGTTCCGAGTAAGTCTTTAACCTCTAAGTAAGAAGTTTACGTGCTTTTTTTACAATTTATTTTTTATCGTTCACAAGATTTTAAACCACTTAAAATTCGCTGAGGAGATATAGAAATTGGAAAAAAACATTAGAAAATTTACTATAAATTACAGTCATTACATTAAAAATGGGCTCAACTATTTGTGCAAAACCACTAATTTTTTTTCTAAAAATCATAGAGCTTTGCATAATGCATTTAAACCCCTCAAACAATTTACATTAATTTTTTTTATTTATTTTTCTCAGTGCACTTTTCTCACATTTAACAGAAACATTATACTTATTTAACCCAACATCACACGTCGTAAAATGAATTAATAATCCACACTTCATTTAACAGCAGTTCGAAAACAGCGACAGATAAACGATAGCCGCACTCCTCCAGCAAAAAATTAAAAAAAAAAAAAGAGATTAACGAACAACAATGGTGCAGTCAGCACAGAGTAGAAAAAAAAGCGCGTAAATAGGCTTGGCGATATGGGGGAGGCTAAAAAAAGCTTAACAATGAGCCTACTCGCTTCTGCAAGGGATGCGTGCAGGCCTGCATAAAAACAAGAGTATAGCAGTGCGGATTCAAGAGAGCGCGGCCAATGCGGATACGCGTATAATAATCGGCTGGCATACGTGCGTGCGACGGCGGCGGCGGCGCGAGAGCTTGCAAATAGCTGCGACGCATTGTCGGCTGCCATGATATTAGCGCCAAACGAATGACCCACTTTTTGAGAGTGTCAGAAGTGCGAGAGATCATCTGGCCTCCCCGACTTTGAAGAGATTTTCCGAGAAGCCGCGATTATTGCGTGTCATGGGCTCTCCGGCGATCGGTCAATCGAAAGGTCCTCCAAAAGACGCTAAACGATTGGATCGTGGTCGAGGCCGATGGCTTCTTTCGTTTCTTTCTTTCTTTCTTTCTTTTTTTTTTTTTTTTTTTAAACTCTGTTTTAAACGCGCGATTTTTCTTTATCCGACGGAGTATATACTGCGGTCATGGCATTTTTTGGGTGAAGCTTTTTCTAGAATAGTGAACTTGAGTGAGCTCGAGGGTCTTCTTCGTTATTCGGATCATTTACTTTTTGCTAAATGTGTTCTGTTCTTCTACTTTTTTGTCAAGTTTCCAGATTAGAACCTATCGTTAAGTGTTGTAGTAATTTTTACTGATGGACGCTTTTTAAAGTAGGATATTATTTTTCGTTACATATCACAGATACAAAATATAGAAAATTCGAAAATTGTTAGGATGAATTGAGCAAACAATTGCGGTTTGATGATAACATTTTAACAGCCCTTGAACTTTTCCCCATTAAAACCTGACTTTAAAAAAAAAAAAAAAAAAGTTCGTGGGAGTACTTACAGCCTCCGGATCGCCAGCAGGGTGGGCCGAGGACGTCGTCAAAAAAATTATGCAAATGAGGTATACAAGAAGTCCGAAACTGTAGAGCCTCATCTTGAATAGATAAACAGTCTTCGTCAGTTAGGATTCGCCAAGCAAGACTTTTCGGTTCCTCCAATGAAGATAAAAGATGCCCTTCGTATTCCTCGGTCTCTCTCAATTTAATTTGCCTTCCCGATGGAAATAAAATTTCGATTTTCGTAGGTCCCGAGCGGAGGACAAGCGAGGAAATTCACCGCGGAGAGCCTGTATGCAATTCTTGATTGTGCTTGAACGCTCACCGGGAACTGAGTTTTGAGTCGTCCCGCCATGATCTAATATAGTGGTATAGCGCGCATCCTCCCACCCCTAGGCAAGCCGAGAAAAGCAACGCAGCGGCACTACACATCATGCACATTTCCCGGATTGTTTACCTTCTAGTGCTTCTATGGCCTCTGCCAATAACTGTTTATTGTTTAGAGCGACGCGATGCATGGGATTTCCATTATGTCACAGGTTGTTTTCATTGAGAAATCTTAAAAACTTTTTTAATTTCACGTCGAATGAAAATTTTAATTCAAAATTATTTTTACGTGGTAATTTAAATTTTATTAATTGTTACGGCCTGTAATTTTAATTAAAATGTTGTCTAATTGATTGTTTTCATAGAGAAATCTTAAACCTTGTCTTTGGGAAAATTTTGAGTTTAAAATTTTATGTTAAATCAAATTTTGAATTCAAATTATTTTTACGCGGTAATTTCTATTTTATTAATTGTTGCGGCCTGCAATTTTAATTAAAATGTTGTCTAATTGATTGTTTTCATTGAGAAATCTTATACCTTGTCTTTGAGAAAATTTTATGTTTGAATCAAATTTTGAATTCATATTATTTTCATGCGTTAATATAAATTTTATTAATTGTTGCGGCCTCCAATTTTAATTAAAATGTTGTCTAATTGATTATTTTCATTGAAAAATCTTATACCTTGTCTTTGAGAAAATTTTATGTTTGAATTCAAATTATTTTCATGCGTTAATTTAAATTTTATTAATTGTTGCGGCCTCCAATTTTAATTAAAATCTTGTCTAATTGACTGTTTTCATTGAGAAATCTTATACCTTGTTTTTGGGAAAAATTTGGGTTTCAAATTTTACGTCGAATCAAACTTTTGAATTGAAATTATTTTCACGTGAAAATTAAAATTTTGTTAATGGTTACCGTCTACATTTTTTAATTCAAATTTTTGTTTTAATGTATTGGTTGAATGAAAAATTATTTGCAATTTTAACTAGTTTACTGGAGCAAATTAAATATAGCGATTATACTTCATGATATGTGGGCCTTATTTACTGGCTCTCACCGACTTCAGTCCTACAAGTCTTTTATTGGAATTTAACCTACTAAAGCTCTTCCTTGTTCGTTTGATACAAGACTTATTTACTAATCAATTTTTATTGATCATAGGAAGGATTCATTCTTAAATTTTTTTACACATACCCTTACGCGAAAGCCATTATTTTTTAATAATCTGTGTAAATTTTATAGATTTTATAAATTGTATTTCATCATTATTTAATTAAAAAAATGGATCGTAATATTATACATATTTAGGGACCGAATAAATAAGTGAAAAATTTTTCTCTTTAAACTGGTATTTCCACAGTTCTAAGACTGAAAGATTAGTAAAATTCTTGTTTATTCAAACTGTTATGAATTTCGTACATATAACAACATTGACTGATTGCAAGTTACGAACAAAACGGATGATTACTCACGTTGCATAGCAATAGACTGAACATAAAGATGCTTAATTGACATTAAAACTTCTGTAAAAACTGGAAAAGCCTAATTTAGAGCATCGCTGCATCGAAGTGTCTCGGGAAAATTCTGGTTTTCTGAAAAGGACGCGTCACTCGCCTTGACGAATCATTCCGTCAAGTATAATCAGCATTGTAATAGAAAGAGCGAACCTTAGCTAAGATCACACAATATTATCTTACTCCTATTTTTCTCGCCATTTTTTACTTTCGCAAATATGTATGCACTCTTTTAAGTTTCAAATTTGAGTACATTCTTACAGAAAATTAAATCATAAGATCTATTAGTAGTAATACTATTGCCTGTAAAATTTTATTAAGACATTTATGATATTTTGATGTTTCAGCTACTGACAGTTCCAGCCCACACGTTACCACCCATGCGAATGCTTTGTATGCCATTCATCGTTTCGTTGATCGGTAGATCGAGCAAAAATCGACCACAAGATAAATCCACTAGGTACGATATTTTCTTTCTTAAAGTATAGTCTACTTTACACTTTTGCTAAAAATTAATTTTTTTTTTGTTTTTTTTTTTTGCAAATTCAGGTCTGTTTCAAACGATGTCAACGAGGAGGATTCGGACAGTGAAAGTGACGTAGAGAGAAACCGAGTTAGCAACAAAGAAAAGTCTACGGAGCAAGAAAGGGATAATAAGGAGGAGGAATCGAATGAGTTCGCCGATATTGACTGGAGTTTCTTATCCACCATTCTGCCAAGTAGTGATTCTGTTAACTGAATTTAAGATTAAACTATTTCATGGACATTTACCGATGACGGATGATGAAAATGTAATTGTTTACTTTCATAATAATGAAGCTGTACGTACGGTTCATTAAATCATTAGAGAATTATACAGACATAATTCAATGCATTAAAAAATGCTTATATAAAGAATATTAATCGTGTACAGTCCAATTGTAATTATACATTTTTTAAAAAAATATAAACATGTTTTTGTTTTCTGTAATGTTATGAAAGAACCTCCTAGAAGCACTCATTAAAATTCAAATACGAAAATGGTTCGGAACTACTGAATATAATGATTCCTTTCGTGAGCTCTGTTATGCAATGAGTAAGAATCACTTTCGTGGGAAATGAAATGACTTTTTCTGTCATTTTGGAAATACAGTATATAAGTCTACTTGCAAACCTGTAAAAATAGTTCTAATTTTAAATCGTTAGTTATTTCACATTGAATAAGAAGTAATTACTGTACAATCTACGTTAATATTATAATTTATTTATCAATGAGATGCTAAAAATTAAGAAGTATATTAAAATAATACTTTACGTTTAGTTATTGAAACATAAGAACACACATTAAAGGTGTAATATTGCGTACAGTTGTTTGAAATCTCAATCTTTAAATTTTTTTATTGTAAACAATGATATGACTTTTAAAAAATACGTTATCTATATTAAAGATATAAAAAAGAATGTAACTGTAGTGCCGTCTGCAAATTGGCGCGAAATTTTAAATAACGAATAGCGCTCATATTTGAAACCATCGAAAATTTAATTTAAAATGATCATTTTTTAATTGATTTATAACGATCACTCACCAGCAATATTAAAAATGTTGATTATGAATGAATTGACTTAATAATTAAATTAAATATATTTACTTCTCGTTACATGCATTATGAATTCGATAATTTGCGATAGTTTCTAAAAAAAAGAATTTAAAAAATGTGAGAGGGCACATAGTAACAAAAACCGAAAAAGAATGATGATTTACCTAACAATTAATAAACTAATTAAAAGATAACACAAAATAACGAGACAAATAATATTAAAAAGTCTGTATTTAATTTCTTTAGTAGTCACACAGAAACAATATTTATTGTAAAGATACTTTAAGAAAGTGTTTAAGAAAGTATTTTTGAAACATAAATCACTTAATCAGTGGTATTATATATATA
>JAWWEN010000009.1:2559152-2591807 GCA_035582955.1 Sycophila texana
TTTCCCAACTCGGGCTCCGAGATGGCACTTTTCCAACTGGAGTCCGAGATGGCACCTTCTTGCTCCAGACCGACGAATTGATCATTTTTAAAAAGATCTCCTGTAAACAAACAATTTTAATTTACCTCTGACTCTTCTCCTTTTAAAAGTTGCTCTTTCATAATTTCAGTGTAGGTCCTTGAACCAACATCTGGAGTTTTGCCACCTGTAATCACGAAACAAAAGTCACGCAAAGCGCAACTGTTAATACTTGACAAAAAAATAGTTTTTTGTTTTATTTGACAGAAATTCCCTAATCCACTTGAGATAAATCTGTAATTCATTATGCCCTTAGAATACTGTAGGATATTCTAAAAATAAGCTACTGAATTAACTTGATTCTCTTACCCACTATGCCTTATTAAATAGATTTTAAAAAAAGTAAGGGAAATTCCTAATTTCAATGATAAAGCAGGTAAAACAGTTACATCAGTAGCTGGCATACAATATACGTACGTGATAATGTGGTGCCACAGGGAGTATTGTCCTGCTCGAGTCATCCAGTTTGTAAAATACTTGTCATCTAAAAATCAATTCTGATTTCGTTATTAATAATATATGCACTCAAGCCATTCATGCCGATTTACGGGGTACTGACATTCAAACCTGCATGACAAAATAAAAATTTTGAGCTAAAAATTGCATGAACCCTTATTTTTATACTGTTATGTATATTTTAAATTGCTTTCTAAATCTTATTATAATTAACATTACAATTAATGTTTGTAAATTTTTTATCTTTGTCATTTTGTTAACAGGTTTATTAAGGAGGAATTTGACTATCTGTGAGTCGTTTAACCTTCGACTTAGAATTCCGGATAAGCAGATGATTCCAAATGTGTAGACCAACACTAAGACGGGAAAAAAACGCAGGAATTAGTATGTATTTGGAAGAAATACATTCATACATTTCATTCAAAACACTGTTTAATGGCCACAACAATAAATTTCCCTATCATCCAACTGCATAACAATTACTGACCCTACATAGAAATTACCATAAATTGTTTAATGTAATGAAATGAAAATAATGCTTTTCTAATAATAAAATATTTACATATGGACATTTAATTTTAACGATGTCAATGTATTAGTATTGAGGTAAAAATAATGCAAGACTTATAAAGGCAATAAATTTGCAATAAAATAAATTTTTAAACTATATAAATTATAATTAATGACATCTCTTTACAAAAATATAATAATTATAAATATATTATATGTAACTACAATTTTAAAAACTTATTACTTTTTAAAAAGCTTATTACTTTGAAAGAGTAATTTCTAAACATCCTAAGAATTTATATAATGTAGTTACTTGTAAAATTGACACCAAATAAAGACATGAAATAATTATTCAATTGGATAAGGGAGAGCTAACTAATCTTGAAATTCAGTGTTTAAAATTGAAAACATTACCTGCATTTTCTCAGAAAATAAATTAAAAAATATTACTAACCTTCTGCAAATGGATCAACACGCTCTGGAGATATAATCATTCGCCTTCTTTTCTGTCTGTATTCATCTTCTCTGTCAGTGATAGTTGGTCTTTTTCTGTCCGCAAAAGGGTCATAATCTTTCTCGCTCTTTAGAGTTTTAAATAAAAATATTTTATCTGATAACCTTACATTATTTAGGATTTGTTATTATTCATTTTTAACTCACCCGCGCTACATCATTGAGTAGAGCAGCAGGTGCATTGAAACCTCTTTTATTTGTAGTAAAAGTATTTGGCTCGTAATCTTCGTCCTATAAAAAAAAAAGATGAAAATTTTAATAATTGCTTTAACATAATTAATTCATAAAAACATAGTTAATTAATAAAAATATTCTGATGTACATCTATCTCATCATTCGCAGCAATCGATGTGACATATCCATCAAATTTGCTGTTAGTGCCATCGTAAATATCTTGGTCATAAAATCCTGTTTTGCCAAGGGCAACTTGATGCTCCGAAGTAGTTTTTTGAACATCCTTTTTCTTCTCTTGAATCTCTCGAATCTGTGCTTCAATTTCTGGAAGCAATAACAAGAACTTACTAAGAATTTAAAACAATTTAAAACAATTATGTTTTTAATTACGATAATAGTAAATCTAATATTCGTTTTATAAATGATGTTATGTCAACGGAGCGCAAATAAAGTGGAAATAGATAAAAGTGTCTACCTTCTCTCGTGCGCGGTATCTGATCCATCTCCATGATTGCAGTTTTAAAGCTGTCGATTTCAGATTATGTCCCCAACTTAAATTATGACAGTGAAGTACATTTCATCGTAACAATACGATATCAAATAGTTATCGAAGTCTTCGGCGGGGAAGAACATCCGCCATTTCTATGAGCTGCTATTATAGTGTTACCGCTATATATGCAATTATCCAAATAATCTACAATGCTTGTTTGTCACTTGTTAAAATGCAAGGCGCATGCCGCATGCGTAACAAATAAATCTAATAGTTGTTTAACGTAATTTAGTTTAATTATTCAATTCAATACAATTCTTTTTACGGCTGGCGTAAAGCGCAAAGCCGACAAAAGAAAACGTAATAAGTACGTCAGTAAAGAATCTCAATATATAGGCATGTTTTTATTTTTAAACAATACAACTATATGATCTGCAGTATAAAGTTGTCGCACATCATATATTAGTATACTCGAATTGACGAAAGTCATTCGAAAATATTCCTTTATATTTGCAGATTCGGAGCTCGTGCAGCAGCCAAGTCCGCTGAAGTCCGCCGGTTTTCGGTGCCGTCAGTCCGTCACGCCGTCGGTGCGGTGCAGACAGCAGAATAGTAAACGTGTTGTGTTGAGGTTGAGCGCACGCTGCACGGCGCAGGCCGCGCAGGCGCGGCGCACACATGTGTGTCGTCACATGTTGTCATTGTCGACTCGTTGCCGCATCGTCGCGACTCGCACTGCCGCTGGCCATACCGCTCACGCTCGCCAACTCCGCACCTCAGTTGTTTTGAGCCAGCGGTGCGGTATACGTTGCTCGCTCTTATATTATCCGCCGCGTCCGCCGCGTTCGGGAACAAGCTAATTCGAATCCACAACCCCCTCGAGTATTCGAGATCGGAGAACGAAGGCAGTACACGAGCAGAGCCGAGTCAGCTCAGCAGATGCATGGCAAATAGAGCGGTCACAAGTGTACCTCTACGTCGATAGTTGGCGAGCTCTCGCCAATCGCCATCAGCTCCTTAGTCGCGTAATAACCTATATTTGCGAAGGCCTGTGTGTGCTTTGTGATTCGTTGCTGTAGTTGTGCGACACTGGGACTGCCAGTCGCGAGAATCCGCCGCGCGGCAGCTGCGCGAAAATCAGCGAAAACAGAAGAATTCTAATCTTGTTATTTCCTTTATTTTTTTATTTTTACGCCCGGCTCGAAGCGGTAAGAAACCGAGGCGAGGAAGCCGGCTAGTTTCACGGCCCGTGGCGCTTCCTTTCCCCTCGTACTCGCAACTCTCTGCTGCGGGAGGCTCGAGTCTTCGAGCAGATCCATCATCGTTCAAGCGAAATTCGCCAGCAATTAAACTGCTGAAGGCGTGTCGCCAGTCGCAGTACTGCGCGGACGCGCGGAAGTGCCGCTCCGAGCTGCGTTCAAAGGATGTCGCAGCGGGACACTATAATACATCTCGTTGCAGGAGGGTGAGTGCTCTCGACGGTTACCGTGCTTCATTTTCTTTCCTTTTTTTTACCTCGTGTATTCAGATAAAACGCCGGAACGCTCGCGGCCTAGGATATTTACGCGTCGCCCTATACTCCACATACACAAACACGCGCGTTGTACCGTGCACGTGCACCACCGATGTAAATAGTCGAAGGAGAGGGGATTCCTCGCTCCACCGAGTCCTGTCTCTTTTTTTTTTTTTTATTGCTTTACTGCTTTGTCGCTGTTGAGACGTTGTACAAGTTATTAAACGTATCGATTGATAATAATGAAGAATGCAAAAACGGCAAGTACTTTTATTAAGCGGAGTTATTGTACAAAAGAATCCAACGAAAATCCACTTTTGTCGAATGAACTTGAACGACCTTTTAAAAGTTAAACATTGTTATTATGTATTTACAAGTGGGCTATTAAAATTTTATATTCTGTAAATATTCACGTGCCAAGTAATTGATTAAATACTGTCAATATTTATCTAATATCAGGTGCTTACTCACAAAAAAACGTTCTTATTCATCTAAAATAATGTATAATTTAAATATGAAAGTAGGGGTTCCGCTTGAATGGTTGAAAAAAAAGCTTTGCTTACGATTTGTCAATATCGATGCATTAGCACTCTGGTGATGAATTATTTTCAGAAGGAAACTTCCGGACGCAAGAGGAATCTTTTGAGCTCGCGGTACAGTCGCAGTGTCGCTAGTGGCCGTTGCATTACGCAACCTGCATTCATACTATTTACGTCTATTTAAAATGAAAGTACTCGAGTTTTCTCATTTTCATTTTTTTTTCTACCCATATTTGTGATCTTTTTAGTTTTATCAACGGAATTTAAACATTTTATAGGTACGACGAGCACGAAAATCGATAGATCTATTTTTTTCAGCTGAACTTATCGTTCGGAAGGAATGTTTACGATCGGAACACTCGTTTTGATGCATGACGGACAAAAATTCTCTGCTAGTCTTTCTATTTATTTATTTTTTTTTTTCATCTTTTTTAGTCACTTTAACGAACGTTTTAATAATTCATTTTTTAATGCGAGTACGAGATAGCAATTGCTGCTATTTCTTGTTCGTGCGTCGAACAACGGTATTTTTCGATACGTGAATCTTACGTTACGTTCAAAGTATCGAAAAAATATTAAATTTTCTTGTTTAATTGATCACGCGTTACGAATAATTTTTTTCTTTAATATACTGAGGTCGAAGAAAAAATCTCCAAGTGAATTATTAATTTACTGTAATATTTTTAGGGTTGCTGGTACAGTTGCAGCAATAGTAACCTGTCCTCTTGAAGTAGTGAAGACCCGGTTACAATCGTCATCCGCAGGTTTTTATCCACCACCACACAAGGAATTTGCCTCCGGTCATGTCACCTGTAAAAGTTTCCCTAATCCACAGCAGCGGCGCCGATTATGCACTGGCGAATCCAGAAGGTGCGTGCTCCTTTCTCGGCATCGCAAATCTTACTCAATTTTTTAAAATATTCATTTTATTTATTTATTATTTAAAAAGTGGTAAAAATGTTACTCTTTATAGGTACTCACTGGTGACATTGTCACACTGCGCCGTAGCGCCACCCCCTGGAGGCCGTCCACACAATGTACCCATGCCTCCTGGAATAATACAGTGTCTAAGGTACATTGTGGAGAATGAAGGGCCAAAAGGCCTTTTTAAGGGGCTGGTACCGAACCTTGTAGGAGTAGCACCCTCAAGGGCGATTTACTTTTGCACATACTCACAGACCAAAACCTTTTTTAATACGTGTCTACCTCCAGACAGCCCACTTGTACACATGTGCTCTGCCTCATGTGCAGGTAAGTTCATTCATACTGATTGCTATTACTCATTACATATTGCGTTATTCATTTTTTTTTTATTATTATTTTTATTATTACTTACTATCGACGTCACTTTTGTGAAAGAGTGGGATCGTCAGCTGCATCATATAAAAATTTACAAGGTTCAAAAATAGCTATTGAAAAATTCAATTAAAACGATTACGTGTGATATTAAAAAGAAAAATAATTGAATGTTGATGCGACCGTTACTTCTGACGCAACTTGTCACAACAACGATTGCTTTCACTTGAATTAAAAAGATTTTAAAAAATGTGGAGGACTGCAGACTAAGCACAAAGTCTGTATAGCATTGAAAATGCACTAAGTTGTGCTTTCTCGTAGCTTGCACTAGTCTCTTGAACTCATTCATCGACTAGATAGGAAATGAGAAAAAGAAGGAAAGAGGGAATATGCGAAAAGATTAAACGTCGTATTAATAGTTGCCCCAATCAGCAATTATGCGAATGATAAGATAAGGATGTTAGTCTCACGCTCGTACGTCAGTGCGTCATCGAGTGTTATCGCGCCCCTGTAAGAGATCACGACATTCGCCACTACGCAGTCTGCAAGGGGAACGATGTTGCATTCTAATCGTATCCACCCGTCATCCATCATTACTCTTTACTCGCTGTTACTATAACCTGATACATTTTTTTCCTCGTTTTTAAACGGTCTTATTTTTATTTTAAAGGTACATTTTGAAAAAGCTTTAGTTAAGAAAATAGTGAGCCGGTAAAAATAAGAGGTAGTAGAAGATTGTTTTCTAAACGATTAGCCACTAAGAATGCGCAATTCCCAGCAAAGAATACATAATAAGCGATTCACTTTTGTAAATAGTGATTTGTGAAAAATCGGGCATCGAGGAAAGATTTAAGCAAGTAAAAAACAACGGCTTGAACAATTTCACGTCACTTATTTTAAAGCTGAAATTAGTGCGAGACGTAAGACTGGTTGGGCAGTTGCTTATTAATGGTAAAAAATTGAAAAGAAATAAAAAAACTTTTGGCATATTGAAAATTAATATAGAAAAAAAATCATTATATAATACTTAATGTTTTTATTATGGTTTTTTAAAATAAACCTCCTGCGTCAAGGGAAATGCCCCCCCCCCCCTCCGACATGGAGCAGGGAGAAATCGCGCGAATCGCGTGAGCGCCTCGTTATCTCACGAGCACGAGGCGCTAACGTGGCAAACTTGAGCTCTGACCTCGACTCTGTCTCTCTGTTTCTTGGTACGCGCTGTCGGCCGTCGCGCACTCTGAAGCCGAGCTTCTTCGCGGGGGAGCCTTCTGTAGCCGACACATGCTACTGCACGCATATTTACCGGCACGGATGATCGCGCGCTTTTCCCATCTTGCATTACACTGTGAAAGAGATTTTTTTATAAAAAATGTTAAAACCATATCAACTAAATAAATATACACTGTCAATATAGAAATAGCTAAATTACACCGTTGTTCCGAAATGATGGGCTATTTTTAGAAATCGACAATTTCGCTATTTTCGCTGATTACCTCCCAATCTGCGTCTCTGTACAGAGCCAGCCTCGCTGAAAACGAAACCACCGCACTTCTTTATTTTTCTTTCGAACTCGATGTTTGCCTGCAAATTTGTTGATCCAGAATCTTCTTTTTGCTGCGATCGAATTAAACGAACGTTGCCAATTCAAGTATTTCGTGGGCTCATTTTAATTAATTCTGACTGTTATAAAAAGACTGGTGAAGACAAATTGTTAATGCTGTTGACAATTGCATTAATAAAAGTAAATTCAAATCAGATGCTTGTGTCTCTGTTTTGTGTAAAAAAATGCTAATAAATATGTTTATCATCTACTCTATATGGAACAACCGCGAATGGATATGAATTGGATTTGTAATAAGTTGAATGCGAAAATGAGATGATAAGAGAAATTTATCGATAGCGTCGTATAGTGCACATACGGGATACTACATAATTCAATAAACGTGCATAGGCGACTGCGCGTTTCAGTAGTAGTCGCACCGAGAAAGATAGACTATTTGGCTATTTTTAGCAACAAACGTGCGCTTCGTGTTTACGAACTGAACGCTACGTCTAACAATCGTCCTTGAAAGGCCGATCACTGCCTCCATATTCGAGTTTCGTTCAATTAACCTTATGCTATCTTATCAATTTTCCTTCACATTTTCAAATCTTTTCTTATCTAATATTATTCAAAAAAATTCATTTACTAATAAATAAAATACTTGCATTAATCTGCTAATCGGCTAACAATATCATTTATTTTCCGAAGTTTGTTTACTTATATATTACTGACAAAGAAACAGGTTTCCCCTACTCGTTATTTCTGATTATATAGCATTAAACGAGAAATGTCAGGTTTCCGTGATTTGTTTATAGTGCGTTCTAGCTTTGACCTTTCTATCTTTTTTAACGCAGATTAGCAGATAGTTCCCTTGTAAATTCATGAATGTGCAAACCAAATCGTGATATAAAGTTGTTAAAATGATTAAATAAACTTAACGTAAATAACGTTAAGAATTTTAAAGTCCATTATTTTTTAAAGCTGTGCTTCAGAAATTCCCCCAAATCATTTGGCATTTTGTTTACCAAGTGAGGAAGTGAGCCAACGTGGCCGTGGCATAGAACGGTCAATTTTCAAGTTCCTTTGATAAAGCGTAAATGAAAAGTTTTTAATCATTGAGATTGAATTAAAAAAAAAAAAAAAATTTCAATCGAAAACAATCGAGACATGGCGCATCAATTGCGAAGCGTACTACTAGCACATATACATTTCCAAGTTCAAACGAATGCATAATAACACGCTACAGGAATATACAGACGTAAACGAACTTGACTATATGTATGTGACGCCACTTATTTTGAGCATCGGATTCTTCTGATCAGCAACGGAGCTCTGGGCGAAAAGGAAGTTTATCAGGGAGGTGTACCTAACTGTTTGTTCAACAGTTTCATATGTAAAATATAGTAAAAAATATAGTGCAATATGGATAATTCTTCAAATTCTCGATGATGTAATAGTTATCCCTGCTGCGTAGCAAGGCGCCTGTTTTTTCCAGATATATTATTATAAATGATCTACGCGGACAGAGAATGAGAACAACTGTTTTCAATTCAAGCACGTTTTTTTATTTATTTATTTATTATTTATTTATTTATTTTTTTTCATTGCACATCAACTCTCATTGTTGCTACACGCTGCTACTGATTTTCTTCTTATCAGTTAAAATTCATTTAAAACTTGAAGAGAGAGATAAAGATGTTCAAATATAGATAGTTGATGGAAAGTTATCGATATTAATTATCAAGTACATGCGCAAATGCTTCATTTGATTATTTGTTTATTCTTGCAGGTTTCGTTTCTTGCACCGTAACGAACCCGATTTGGTTCGTAAAAACGAGGTTGCAGCTTAATCATCAGACAGATCAAACTAGCGCAATCGAATGCATCCGCAGGGTATATCAGCAATCGGTAAGAAATGTTGCTTCTAGTAACAATGTAATTTTTACAATAAAAAATAAGTCATTAAATAAATGCTCGTGTTTAGTTAAACATTTATATGAGCAATAACTATCGTTATTGTAATTCTTGTTTTCCAATCGTTTGCAAAGTATCAGATTTTTGGCAGCCAGCCGTATTTTCATTCTAAATGAAGAATTGTCGGAAGAATTGTCGTCTGCAAATAGCTAGTTGAGACTTAAAATAAGAAAGAAAACAGCAGTTAGTAAACAAGTGGAGCTTTTGCACACTGTTAATACGGCTTATTTACTAATGCAAGCATTTATTTAGAAAGGTTTAATTATTACTTATTATTATTTATGATTTAAACGAAATTTGTTTGCAGGGAATTCAGGGTTTCTACAAAGGTATCGTCGCTTCGTACGTCGGCATCAGCGAGACGGTCGTGCACTTTGTCATCTATGAGGCGATTAAGGCTTGGCTGATTACGCACCGATCGCGAATACCAGCGCCCGACGATCACTCGAAAACGTCACGCGATTTTCTCGAATTCATGGCTGCTGGTGCCCTCTCCAAGACCGTCGCTTCCTGCATCGCCTATCCACATGGTAATTGGGCTTTAGCCTCAGATTTCGCAAATATTAATTCATCAACAGATTAATATTTAGTTAAATTACTTCAACAGTTGCAATTCCGCTTGAATCGACCAACGTCCAAGTCACCCTCCTATATAAATAAACTTGCTCGTTTACCGGGACGGAAAAATATTGAGTGCATATATGGCGCACAACTAAGCGTAAATCGTCGACGCTGTGATCAGAGTATAAAAAGATCACCGCGCAGGACAATCGCCTATGTGCCAATTCTTAATAGCCGACTCTCAAATTCGCTCCAATTCTGCAAGCTTCCCTTTTGGTGGATGTCCAAGTTCGATTACCCGGAGCTCTGAACTTTAATCAATTCGGTACTCAATATTAATGAAATTCCAATGAATTGAAGCAATCGATTTATCTTTAAAATACTGAATGACGACAATTTACTTGTGTGCATAGATATTCTTAACAGCTTGCAGTTCTTGCAAAATAAATAATCTTATTATTATATTAGGTAAATTATCTAGTTAACTGAGAGTATGTTATCACATTGTCACTTACTTTGCAAAAACGATTTGATCAGAAGCGTAGAATATTGCTGTAATTAAGCAAACATGCTCACCGTCCAAAAAATCAAAAAAGAATGTTTTAAAAAAGTTGGCTTTTAAAAGAAATGAATCTTCAATATTTTTATTGACAATTTAATAAAATATTTGTCAATAAGAAAGTATTTCAAACATCGTTTACAAGTTTATATAGTTTATATAGTTCTAAACGTTTAGTTGAAAGGATGTAAACAGTTGTAGAAAACAATAAAATGAAGAAATGTACTTTTGTTACAGAGGTGGTGCGAACACGACTTCGCGAGGAGGGGAGCAAGTACCTGAGTTTTTGGCAAACGACAAAAACAATAGTTGCTGAAGAAGGTTCGCGTGGTCTGTACCGTGGTCTTGCAACGCAGTTGGTACGTCAGATTCCCAATACCGCTATCATGATGGCTACTTATGAGGCAGTTGTTTACATTCTGACAAGTCAGTTCAATCCAAATCCTGCGCATAATGGCAGTACTGCCAGTGCTGTGCCGAGCTCCACGCAATTCTACACTGAGTCAAAAAACAAGCATGAGCTCGCCTAGAATTTGTTTGCGGCCCCCGAAAAATAAGAGGGCCGTACTCGGACCAGTTGCATTGATTCGAACGCGAACACGAGGTGTCATTACACTTGTCAAATCGAATTTCCCGCGCTAGCCGCGCACACATGCCTATGGAAGAAGATGGAAGAAACAACGAATGGCGTGCAGAGCGTGCCAATTAACACAATTTACAGCATTTCCAAATCTATTAAAACAAGTCGTTAATCAAAAGTCAAATTAACAAAGAAGATTGATACTTTGAAAATCACACGCAGCATTGTTTATTAGATGATTTTGCGTTCGCGTTGCGTTAAATTTTGCACTTGAACGAGTACGGATTTCTCATCTCTCTTTTTCTTGTTTATATTATACTATATATAATTATTGTTCGTTTTGTTATAGGAGAGACGAGCGTTAAAACTTGTAAATATGTGATAGTCGTTACGGATTAGAATCTACCCGTAGATTCTTAGTCTTAACATTTCTTTAATACACCTTGTACATACTGTTCTATTTAGATCAGACAAGAGAGGAGAGGATATTTGAGTATTAAATGTATCATTTAAAAATCCCGTCATTATTTTTCATTTTTTCTCAATATTGCTCGATCGAAATGATCGGTGCGAGAAGGTGCGATGGGAAATGCATACTTCTGTGATTTTAGATTAGTTCGAGACCCTCTGTAATAAAATCCGTTATGTTATTAGAAATTTACGTGTGTAAAAAGAATTTCTCGTTAGTAAGAAAAACGCACATTTTTTTTAAATGTAATATAACACAAACTTGTTATACGTAGAAAGAATGTAAAATGTATGAAAGAATATTTATGTTAGCGAAAGACTGAATTTAATTTTAGCGTACTTAGGTCGTTCAGCGAACAAGAAAGAGAAAAAATTAAATTCAAATATGGAGAAAAAAAATCGTTTGTATTTATATTGATATTTTTAAAAGAATATTTTTTTCAATAACTTTACATTTCTTTGAGCTGTGGGAGTACA
Organism: Sycophila texana; assembly: GCA_035582955.1. Classification (NCBI taxonomy): domain Eukaryota; kingdom Metazoa; phylum Arthropoda; class Insecta; order Hymenoptera; family Eurytomidae; genus Sycophila; species Sycophila texana. Next base: position 2,570,884 of record JAWWEN010000009.1, read on the forward strand.
AGTAGCTTGTTATACAGTGTCGAAAAAGGAGAGTATTTTCAAGATGAGACATTCAGTTTATTGACGAAGGAGACAGTAGTACTGTTTGTCTTGTGTTTTTTTTTTTAGTTTTTTCAAAAAGTAATCTTAGTTGCAAAACATTGAGCGTAAGCTGTTTTTAAATTGAAAACGAAGCAAATTGATTCGAAAAGTTTCTCGATTGCAAAACACAAATTCGCCTTGTTTATATCTTTGTGGATGCAATTGCCAGTAATAAAGTTAGAATTGTAGGCAATTGTTGCGATTATATACTCCGAGAGAGAAAGAAAATAGGCATAAAATGGAAAATTGTACTTTAAATTGCATCGAGCAAGAATGTTCCTGAATGTATTAAAGCTTTCCTTGTTGTAATATTTATAGACATTAAAAAGTACATTGAGAAAAATGATTTGTTTGTTTTTATGAATTGTTATATATGGTTTGTTGTGAAAGATGTTGAGATTGATTGCCATTTAATAAGAGTATGGTATGGAACTGGTAAGAGTTTCTTTGATCGCGGGGCGGTCTACCGAGGGAATAGTTAAGGATTAACTAAAGACTTTAGACGATTATATTTATAGCTGTCTTATAACTGATAGCGAGCAATTGCAATAGCTGGAGGAAAAGGTTGAAGAAAGTAGTGTAACTGTTGGAATATTAAGAGAGCATATCAGTCGATACTGGTACGTGGGGGCTCCTCTCTGCGGGGCGCGTGCGCGTTATCGACCTGCGGTCCTCCCTCATCCGTCGTCGCCGGGAGCGAGAGGGTGTGCGCTTGGCAAGCAGGATGGAGAGAAAATAACAACACAGAAAAGTTTAGCTGGATTTTGGGGGTGCTGGATGCTGGCGGCGGTGGCGGCTGCATCCCCCTCTCGCGCGCGCGGCGCGCCGCAGCTCTAAGCGGCTATAGGCAACTGAAAAGGTAAGGCGCGCTCGGCAGTGCTGCTCCGGCAGAGCGAGCGGCGCCGACAGTAGGAGCGAATCAGCGGATGGGCCTGGCGCCCCTGGCGGACGATGAGCCCCGACTAGTCCTCCCTTGAGAGCAGAACGGCCAGAGGCAGGATGAGCAAGTCGACGGAGGGCAACAACGGCTACCTCAGGTCGCCGATCATCAGCGAGCAGGGCGACCTGCCGATGACCGACAGCCCTGAGCTGCCCGCCAGCCCGGCTTCTCTTCAGGTACCTCCTTGAACCTCTTTGCGAGGTGTGTCTTACTGCAAGCCGCTAATTCTTAGGCTTCTCGGGCGCTTGCAGGTAAATTACGGCCGCGGCGGCTCGATGACGACCAACATCGTCAGACCGAACGGCAGAAGAGCCATCGGCAGCTTCGGAAGAGCGAGTGCGATAACGAGGCGCCGATGGGCTTCGACGCTCAGACACCAAATCATCAGCATCTTCGTTATTCTTTTGCTGGCCATGTGCGCCTTTACTCTCTTATTCAGCCTCGGCTCTTCGCGGGAGTGCACTCAGGAGTCTTGTAAGTCAGTTGATCGTTGCACTGCGAGAGGCGCGACAAGTTTCCGAGGGCGCAGGGGGCCGCGTGCGCGTGCCCGCCTCCGGACGGCCAGCGCATCTACGCTTCAAGCGGCCCCAATGCGTCCTTCCTCGAAACGGCTAAAAATTGAACCGCCCGCGAATCTGCGGGGATCTCGCGGCGGCGCACCGACCGCCAATCCGATCCCGATTCCTTTTTCGCTCCTTATTCAGCTTTTCGGACATTCGACTTTGAGTAACGTTTCTTTCTCTCCAGATCCGCAGGTTTGTTTAACGGAGGAATGCGTCCGAACCGGTGAGCAATTGCTGTTGAAAGAAATAAAGAAGCAAAAAGGGTGGAGCTATAATGGATTTTTTGAGTTGCTTAGCGGCGAGCTTGCTGTCGGCTATGGATAGGACGGCCGCCCCTTGCACGGACTTTTTCCAGTACGCCTGCGGCACGTGGAACCGGCTGCACGTCATACCGGAGGATCGCAGCTCCGTCTCGACGTTCGAAGTGCTGGCGGATCAGCTGCAGGTCATTCTGAAGGGCTTGCTCGAGGAGCCGGCCAACTCCGAGGATAACAACGCCACCCTTAAGGCGAAGCTTTTCTACAAGTCCTGCATGGACATCCGTGGGTACAAGGAAAACTTACTAAGTACAGAGACGGGTGAACGGCTCAAAAGTGAAAAGTAAGCTGGCATTGCTTTTGGATCTCGTGCAGCTAAAATCCGGGAGATCGGCGACGGACCACTGCGGGAGACGCTGCGATCGCTGGGTGGCTGGCCAGTAGTCGAGGGGGACAGATGGCGCGAGCCCGACTACTCCCTGGAGGAACTTCTCGGCAAGCTGCGCGGCGAGTACAACGAGGGCGTGCTGCTCGAGCAGTGGGTCGGGCCCGACGACAAGAACTCCTCCAGCAACATCCTCCAGGTGCGCCGGCAAAGTAAGACCTTAGCCGTCGACTAGGGCTAACATCGAGCCAACATTTTTTACGAACAAACTTCAAACTCACACTTTGCGCACTTTAGCTTGACCAGATGCAGCTCGCATTGCCCAGCCGTGACTACTATCTCAACAGCAGCAGCCTACTTCAAATAAAGGCTTACCACCGCTACATGACGCAGGTTGCGCTGCTTCTCGGTGCCGATCCAAAAAACGCCTCGGACGAATTTCAACAAGTGATCCAACTGGAAAAGGAACTTGCCAACGTACCTTAAACCTCCAATATCTATTAACTAACTTTAATTTTATTCATTTCTGTTATTGTACCTCGTGCGCTTGTACCTGCAGGCATCGTTGCAAGAAGCAGACCGCCACGATACTTCGGCCATCTACAGGAAATTGAGCCTGCGGCAGTTGCAGCAACAAGTGCCGCAGCTGCGCTGGCGAACTTACCTGGAAAAGTTCCTCATCTCGCCAATAACGGATGACGAGCAGCTGGTCGCCTACGCGATGCCGTATTTCATTGAAATGGGCAAAATCATTGAGAAAACCCCCCGAAGGTACTTCCGAGGCTGCTTTCATTCATCGATTCATTCATCATTATAATTACTATGAATAACCGCGCAGGACGTTGCATAACTACATACTCTGGCGACTGGTCATGTCGATAATGCCGCACATGATAGACGACTACCAGCAGAAACGCACGGAATTTCGGAAGATCTTACTGGGTATCCTGAGCGAGCGGGTACGCTGGTCTCGCTGCGTCGAATGGACCAATAAAAAGCTCGGCATGGCTGTCGGCGCCCTCTTCATCCGGGAGAATTTCAATCACGAGAGCAAGGTAGCCGTCGTATTCCAACATTCTCCTCTCTTAAAAGTTAAATAAGTAGCGAGCGACCTTGAGAAAATCGAATTTTAAAAGAGGAATTGATTTCTAATAATTATTTGTAGGGAACCGCGCTGGAAATGATTCACACGCTTCGCGAGGCATTCAATGAGCTGCTCGAGGAAAATCATTGGATGGACAGCGAGACGAGGGCAGTGGCCAAGAAAAAGGCCGATTCGATGAACGAGCGCATCGGATATCCTGAATTTCTCAAGGATCCCGTCGAGCTTTCCAAAGAGTACATCATGGTGAGACTAGCCAATGAACGATAGGCTCTTTAACGCTTTAACGCTTGGCTTACATTACGTTGCAGCTGAATATAACAAAAGACCGCTTCCTCGAGAACATATTCGCTGTGCTGAAATACGACGCTTACCACAATTTGCAAAAATTACGGCAACCCGTCGACAAAGACAAGTGGTCGACCGAGCCGGCAGTTGTCAATGCCTTTTACAATCCAAACAAGAACGACATAGGTAGCTCTCGACTGCGCAGTGCGCACTCCCTTGAATAAATAAGTAAAGGTTGCATTTCAGTTTTTCCAGCTGGCATACTGCAGCCGCTCTTCTACTCCCAGCACTTTCCAAAGTCGCTAAACTACGGCGGTATCGGAGTGGTAATAGGGCACGAGATAACGCACGGCTTCGACGACAAGGGTCGGCAATTCGACAAGGACGGCAACATGATGCAGTGGTGGAACAACGCGACGATTCAAGCTTTCCGAGAGCGGGCCCAGTGCATCGTCGACCAGTACTCCAGGTACAAGCTGCAGGAGGTCGATCTCTACGTGAACGGGCGCATGACCCAGGGTGAAAACATTGCCGACAACGGCGGCCTCAAGCAGTCCTTTCGGGTGAGTCATCGACTTATAGTCATCGCTTATTTCATCATTTAAAACCTTTGGCTTAGGCGTACAAAAAATGGGTAGCGACGCACGGGGAGGAAGCGCTGCTGCCGGGAGTGAACCTGACGCACGACCAGCTCTTCTTTCTGAATTACGCGCAGATCTGGTGCGGCTCCATGCGGCCGGAGGATGCTCTCACCAAGATACGGAGCAGCGTGCACTCGCCGGGCCCGGTCAGGGTACTCGGCCCACTTTCGAACAGTGAGGACTTTGCCAAGGCCTACAACTGTCCCAAGGGTTCGCCAATGAACCCGACGCACAAGTGCGACGTCTGGTTAGTGCGCCAGCTTAGGCGCCCCCAATGCTATATTATTGCAATTTCAAAATCTCCTTTCAATCTCTTTGCGCAGGTAATCTCTCGGAAATAATGGAGAAAGAATGAAAAAACGAAGAAACTCCAAGGACGTGCCAAAGACGCAGCTGAAACTTTCTTATTGTCTAGAAGAAAAAAGCTTTGTACTCAAAGTAACTTGTTGTCAGTCGTCCCGCTCGAGAGGATAGCCAAAAGGAGCATTCACCGATGAATCATCACCGACGACGCGCTTCGACTCAAAGAGTTCCAGCTCGATCGTTCGCCTAGATGTTCGCTGTCTTTCGTTGTTCTACTTAAGGAGCCGAGGAGGAGTAGGAGAAAGAAGATGGGGAATTGATTTAAAAGAAATGACGTTATGCGTTTGTTGAGAGATTTACTCTAGTATTGGAACATATCATCCATACATTAGCATGGTCCATGCCGATCTTGCTTGTTTTTATGTAAAAAAAGGTGGAAATAAAAGTACTATACAACAGACAGAAGGCTCGCTTGCCACGTATCTCCTTCGATCTCCCGTCTATACAGCTCGCTCGGCTGACCCGATCACTACGCCCGCAACATTAATCGAGACAATCATTCGAGCGAGCCATTTGTCATCCCTCAACCTCGGCCTTGAGCCTCATTCTCACGCTCTTCGACTCATTGTATATTTTTTGTACATATTGCACGTTTCAACGGGAGACAACTAATCAATCGGTAATATACAACGATACAATCACGTTATAATTATAATAATATAATTAATAGTCAATAATAATTCATAATTCATAATTCATAATTCATAATTCATAATTCATAATTCATAATTCATAGTTCATAATTCATAAGCGATAACAATTATTCATTTATAGTAACTAATCGCGTCGACTAAGAGAAGGAAGAAGAAATAGTCGGGGAGAATCGAACGAACGCAATGTCGAGTGCTTCATATTACTGGCGACGGTTTTCCTTATCTTACTCTTATTCTTCTTCTTCGTTTTCTTCGCAATCGACCTCTCTACGCGACTTCTTACTCTTTGCTTCTTAACATTTGTTTTATTTACAAAGACTTGGCAAAAAAAAAGAGGAAAAGGAGGCGCGCTCGCATCTCTCAGTCGAAGGAAAAGAGAGGCTATTTTCTTTTCTTCTCAAAATCCTATATATTTTTTTATACTTTTATCAACTCCTCTCTCTTCTCTTCTTCGCGAATAACCGTACTCGCTCTTCCTCCTTTTTAAAACTTCATCGCTAGCGCTATTTACATGATTTTCTCGCCTTTTACTTATGCTCACATTGCCTCGACGCTCTCGCTATTTATCATTTCTCCTTACTTTACTTTTTTTATTTTACTTTACTTTATTTATTATTGTTATTATGTACATACAACCTGAGCACTGGCAAAGTCGATGAGCCCCAGAAAGATTTCATTAAGTATCGCCTCAATATTCTCCATATAATCTTTATCTTCATTTTATTTTCATTTCCAAAATAAATATCTATCAACTTTAAAGATTTACAATGTCCCTTTTTCTCTTTGTAATTGCAGCAATTTCTTTTTCACTTAGTTCTTATTGTTAGTTATGAAAATAATAATACTCCATTGTCAAGATTCTACTGTTCAACAATTGAAACTTTTTTCGAGCTCATCGAGTTTCTTGACAAGTGCTTTTATGTAAACTGGCAAAGAGACTGTTGGTGAGGTAAAAGATATATTTCATCAAGCTTTTTCGGCTCTTGTATTATTCTGTTGGCGTCATCGGCGCTTGGACGAGCGCTCATGGCCTCGACTCCTATTCCAGCTCCCTTTCTAGCGAGTCGGCCGCGCCGATCGTCGAAGCGCGAGACGAGCAAGTACAAGTGTTATCGTGACGTCGGGGAGGAAACAAATGTCCGTCGCATCGCTCGCTCCTCAGTCTAGTTTAGCGCCACTCAAACCCTGCTCCCACTTTCCGCGCCGTGCTTCGCCAATTGCCCCTTGCATTCGATATATCGTAAAAATAAAAGAATTTTTCCTAAATATTCAAATACTCAACAAAATGTACAATTTTAAAATAATGCGACAATTGGCGAAGCAATGAGCTCTCTCTTTCTCGCTTCTCGCTTCTCGCGCTGCACCACCTCTATCTCTCGAATATAAGAAATGAACGCCTGTCGCTTCACGCGCAAGGACCTTTACTTACTTTTTTTTTATTTAAACTCCTTATAAGTAATGTCTATATTATTCATTTTAATAATCGTTAGAATATCATTTTTCTTCATTAATCCATTTTTCTCACACTCGATTGCTCACTTTGGAACTATTAGAATCGATCCTGCGCGTACAAATACATTTTCCTCTACACATTAGAGTCTCTCTTAATATTAGCTTATTAGCTTATAGCTTATTCGCTTATACCCTTATTCGCTTATTAGATTCATTAGCTTCATCCTTTACAATGAATTTTATATAATGCGCAGCTTTATCTCTTTCTCAATCTCTATCCATCTTTAAAACTCCTTTAACATCTTTTCGCTCTAGATTTTTACTTAAAATGTATAGGCATGTGTGTCTGTGTCTGTCTTCCGCACAAGTAATTACCGTCGTTAAAGGATGGCCATAGTGGCATCTTTATGCGAGTACTATCTTACGAGATTTAATGATCGTTTAATAGAGATACAAAAGAGCCAAGTCAAGGTAATATGCATCGATTTCATAGTCAATCAGATTTACTATACACAACAAACAAATGGACAATTCACCAGGCGCGAGTCAATTTCGTACAATAAATTTACTTTTTTTTTTCTTTTACAACAACAAACTTCAGTCTAATTCATTCCAAAGCACCAATCGTGAATTCCGTTTCCCTATCCTTCCCTAATGAAATTTCGCCCTCGCAAACAAAAGAAATACACTTGCCTATACTTTTTAATCTACAGATGCTACGCTTTTCGCACTCTCTCCTACACAATGCATCGCAATTAATCGTAATGTAGTTACTAATATTTTTTAATAATACAATTAATAATAATAGTAATAATAATACTAATAATGCATTAATAATAACAATAATAAGAATAATCGTAATGCGAATGAATATATACAAGAGGAGAGGGTAATTAATATTTACGGTATATGCATGCGTGTCAGTGTCTGCTTGCTTCTTACTGTATGTACGTGCAGATAGATGTTATTTAAGAATTTTCAATCCTCCAATCTGACTGTGCCGAGAAGGTGATGTGTTTAAGCGTGAGTGAGAAGTGAAACCGGTGACGGCAGGTCGGCACTACTTGCCTCAGAATTTGAGTATTTGCTTAGTCGTCTATATTTTTCTTTAAAATGAAAAAAAGAAAAACGTCTGTCGCGTGTCGGAAAAAGGCTAAATAATAGAGACGAAGAGTTCATCTCCAGGATTGGCAGTATTATTGAAGAATCGCGCGCATACCTTCGGAGAGTCCGAACTACTCTCTGCATTTTGCCTTGCTCTTCTTCCACACTGTTACGTCTACTTTTTGTGTATTCCGAGTGGTATGAGTGTGCGTGAGGCTGCTGCACTTTATTCGTTATTTTCTCTTTAAAGTACAAAGAGAGAGAGAGAGCAGAAAAAAATCGACGTCCAAATGCTTTTATTCTTTTCTTTTTTTTTTTTTTAATAACGCCCTTGGCAGTGTTCGTAAGAAGAATTGCGTTTATTCTTTGCAGTTCGTTTGCTAATTGATTCTGTATTCCACCTAGCGCCCCTTCGTCTCTCACTTAGGAGGCTCATTTGCACGCAAGTACAGGAAATCGATATTACTTCTTTCTATCACGAGTGACTTGAACTCGGCACTGGGGATTCAGAAACGTTTGAGTAATGCAACTAAAGAATCGAAGGCAGAAGAGAATTGTGGCGAGTTTTATTTCCGAAAGAGACGACCTGCCGTCAAGAGCAAGGAGGAACAAGCATTTATGGAGCGTGTGAAATAAATATTAGCTACTTTCAAATTCTCATAGACTCTTTTTTTTTTCAACTCTAATTTAGCTATCACATTTACGTAGAGAACGGAGATTCGACGTCTCTACTTTATTGCACTATAAACTTTTTGCAACTAGTTTGCTAGAAAAATGAAATTAATGAAACGGTGGGAGATTGTCAACTGCGAAACTAGAAATCAAGTGATTATCGGTGAATCAGCGAATTTCCTTTTAAGCTTCCAAAGCAGATTGAAATGAATAAAGTCCAGGTGTGAGAGTAGATGCGAGTGTGTGTAATCTTACTTTTAGACTGTAGTGAGACAGTCTAACAGTTTACGTAGCTTACATTGCGACAAATGTTTCATCCTCAAGTTCGTTTCGCAATCAGAACTGACGCATCCTCGATTGTTCTTTTGCTTATAGACCGAGCCCAAATTTTACCGCGAGAGAATCTTAGAAACAAAAGAACCTTAAAAACAAGAAGAGGTTCCACCCTTTCGCGTACGGAATGGCAGGTACACACGTGACACGCGACAATCTATTTACATTTAGAGGTTTATGCATGAGGTATACGCGTACTTATGATGAATGCACAATTAATGACGACAAAGACGATTGCCTCGACCTTTTCGCCCCTTCCTTAGTTATTTCTTGTCTTTTCTCATGTTTTCTTTAACGGTTTATGCTGTTTTTGCAATGTGTGACTGATAGCAGAAATCGATATAGAATTCGTCTTGTCGAGAAAAGGCCGCCGTTAGAACTGACTTTGCGATGCGTCAAATTCTTGTTTACATGTAACGTTCATCTTTTGTATCAACAGTAAGTAATAACTACTACAATATACGCTATTCGCTGCGAATGATAAAAAGGGATCTCACGCTTATTTTATTAAAAACATTAAACGGCTATGGAGATCATAGTTATATTTCTGTTAAAAAGAGGCCCTACTTAAACTGTGACTAAATCAATAAAATCAAATTTTACGTTTTCAATAAAAGAACCTTCTGTTTCAATGCTTACAATTTTCGGGTTAAATCTCTTGTTAGAATAGGATAGTTTGTTAGTATAAAAAAAAAAACAAGAGTGAAATAAATGTTTAGAAAAACAAAATTAAAGAATAATAGAAAATATATTATCGATAATATACAATTAATAACGGGTAAATTCATTTTAAAAAAGAATAATTTCATTTACAATGACAGTTAAGTCGTTTCAAACATGCAGAGCTAGTTTTATACTAGCACGGAAGGTCCCTCGGCACTTCACTCGACAACACGAACACAATGTTAAAAAAAAAAAGCATATCGTGGTGATGTCGTATCTTTAATTCTGGTGTCATACTTTTGTTTGGTAATGTTTTTTTTGTTTTTCTTTAGCGGTACTTGTTTTTCCGTTTTCCACGCCTTTCGAACCGTTCATAAATTAGCTATATATTTTCGTGTGTGTGTGTGTGTGTGTGTGTGGGTGTGTGTGGGTGTGCCCGCGCGCGCGCGCGCTTGGATAGAGTTCTCTTTCGTCCTATCTTCGAAACATGGATTTCGTACACAACAAATTTTCTAAATTAACCGTTGTCTTTCCTTCTTCGTGCGTAAATCGCGAGAGATACGCGCTGCGTGTAAAGGAAAACTTCATTCTCTCTTTCTCTCTCAATTGAACAGTGGCGTTTGCGGTATTTTTATATAATTTTTTTTTTCTTTATCTCGCGCGTTCACTCCGCGATGTGGCAGTGTCTGCCTTGTGGCGTTACGTAGTTCAGTTTACTTTTTCTATATAATTTTCAAGTTCTAGTTCTTTAAACGTTATTTTTTTAAAGCGGTACAACGACAAATGGATCGTTGTATTGCCGTTCAGAGGATGACTATCTATACTTGTACGGCTATTTATTTATTTATTTTGTTGTCATCTAAAATTTTCTTGCCTTGCCCTGCCTTTATCTCTTTATCTCTCGTCCAGTTTACATCGCTTCGTAATCGATAAAGTACGTTTATTTCTTTAACTTTTGCATTCTCTCTAGTTTTAGTATATAATATACTTATATATTTTTGTTTAAGTTTGTATCGAACATGATCGCTCGAGAGAATCCCGACCGCCGAAAGGCGACGGCAGCAAAAATCCTATGTAAAATGACATGCCGCACTTATCTGTTATATTATAACATAACACGTAACTATATAACGTTTATAAGAAACGGTGTTGTCATGTTGATTCGCATTATTGTGTCGTTAATTTTTATAATTTTTGCACATAGCAATTAGTGTAAAGGTTCGATTCTTATGTACGTGTTTGTGAAAAGGTGTTGTTTCAATATTTAACTTTCTAATTGTGTATTACTTTTCGTCACGTAGCCTTGTGTTTTTGAGGCTGACTTAATTTTAAAATTTTTTTAATTTTCCTCCTGCACTACATAAGGATAATAATATACGCATCAAAATTTCAATACAGAGTCCAATCGGACTAATCACACCCAAAAGTACTCTCCACGATTGAGAATCTAAGCGCTTATACTTTTGCAGTCACAAACTCGCTCACGCAGTCTTATGTTAATTACACGATTTCTTTCTTTCGAAATATTGCGCCTCTAGTCCCTGGAATAAAAAAAAAAAGAAAAAAAAAAAAAAAAAAAAAAAAATTTGTACCGCCAAGAGAAGACCCGTAAAACTAAATTATCGACTTGAAAAAAATATTATACCTTGGGTCGCAATGTTGAACGTGGAACGAGAAAAATTAGACAAATTCGTCGACAATGTACGGACGTATAGTCGACTTGTAACTGTAAGAAATCGCATTTACTACGGAATATAATGGTAAGATCAGTTTAACAGTATAGAATTACGGAATTACAACATCGAAAATCTTACTTAGTTTGCGCGCACGTTCAATGACGTTTATTATTTTTTGAAAAATTTCTTCGAGTGCTAGTTAAGGTTTTTGTATTAGAGTGTATGTATACGCGTGTGTAAGAGTGTGTATGTTAATATCCAGCTTGCTTTATACGATGTTGGTTTTGTCTCGATTTGCTAATGTTGGATGCACGACAGCATCGGTCAGAGTGTCCTATCGTTGTCGTCCCGCTCAGATTTGTCGCGATGCTCCGTTCGTAATAGTTAGTTATATTTTGTTTGTAATACGCTAGCATATTGCGTCGATTAAAGTTTGTCTCCTGTCATTCTTATTTAATAATACGATCCTCGAAAGCACAGGCACTCGAGTCCCATTCACGCCACAGCATTCGTTACGGATTGCATTGAAAATTGCCATGCGTTCCCATATCCGCAGTTTCGTGTCACACACTCGATTGCTCATCTACTGCGTTTATTCTAGCTTGCTACCTTCGCCTTTCTCTCTCCGCCAACTTCCTAATAATAAACATTATCTTATGAAGTTCATCTCAGATTTTTACAATATTTAACGCTTTTGTTGATTTATTAAAAAATTAAAACGGACGGTTAAATTTCATATTTAATATTTTTCGTTTTGTTGGTGAGCCGATGTCCGCTGCTGAAGGCACAGGGCTTTGCACTTGAACTCGGTCACCTATCCTAAGCTGACTGATTACACCTACTCTTATCCTCGTTCCAAGCGAATCAGCAGATGCATCTGTCTCTGTCAATCTTGTCTCTAGCAAACTTTACTACTTGTTCCGCGACGATTTGTGTTAGCTCATCGTTAAAGCACGCACCCCTTTCAAACATCGTACATGCTAGCAATATATTATTATGCTATGTGTGTGATATAGACTCTATCGTATTCATTATGCATTATATCGTATTAGCGCACTCACTTTTTCTTGACTTACGCCGAGGCAACTGCTCAACAGTGCCAAGTGCTCGTAGTCGCTGTTTTCATAAAGAAACATGCAGAAACATTCGGAACACACACACAATCGCGTTGAAGCGCTCAGTCACGCGCAAACTCGCTCGCAAACTCTTATAACCGCACTACGTATGCCTTACACCTATACATTACACTTATGTATCGATATCAGAGCTATCCTTTAGGATAAACTTTTCTTTATATGTATAATATAGATTCGTATATGTGTGTGTGGGTGTGGGTGTGTGTGTGCGCGCGCACGCGCACGCGTGTATAATGTGTGTGTATATATATATATATAACTTTGTTTTGTTTGTTATAATATATAAGTGTAGGTAGCTCGTTATATAGTCTCTGTACTGTCTCTACTTGTATCACAGCCTGGGTGCCTTCGCCACTGCCTTGCACTCGTCCCTCCGCGAAAAGCCTTGTCAGACTCGCCCCGATAGTTGGACGAGCGGTGACGGTGATCAGTGGCGCGGGTAGGCGGGCGGGCGGGCGGGCGGCGGCGGTTGCAAGGGAAAAGGAGAAGGAGCAGCGGCGTGTCGGCGTCGAGGCAGTGGCGTAGTGGTGCACTAGTGCAAAAATCAAGCGCAGCGACGACGACGGTGGCCCGCTGGCGACCTCATCCCTCCGCGAGCGTTTTCGAGGGGCGTCGAGAAGGCCTTCTCGAACGGCGAGGCTCCGCCCGTCTCCTAGGACGCCACGTCCCAGATCTCCGCGAGGAACGGCGGCAGCTTCTTGTTCTTCAGCTTGAGGTTCGAGCAGGTCTCGCTGTTCTGGTTGCCGAGGGTCCTTAGCTCCGTCAGCACCGACAGGAGCTTGGCGAACATTGCGCTCGCCTTCGGCCTCCGCCTGCTCTCCACGTAGGCCTTCAGCGCGTCCAAGTAGATCTCCTGGATCTTTTCGACCTTCCAGCCTTCCGACACGCTCGGTCGCTCTGCAAGGATTCGTTAGTTAGGGGCCAGCTCGAGCCAAGCGAAAAGAAGAGCCAATCGAAAAGAGCCTACCTGAGAAAATGACGATCGCGGTGAGGAGCGCGTACTCGGCGTTGTTCACCTTCATCGAGTACATGAGCCGGCCGAAATGCAGGAGGTCGTCGATGATGTTGCCGATGCCGGCGAGGGTGTAGCTCTCCCGCGAGTACGGCTGGTTGTTGGCGAATATTATGCTGTCCGTCTGGTAGTCGTACTTGCGCGCCATCCTCAGGATCATGACCTCGCTCGAGCAGGCCTTGAGCAGGACTATCTTGTCCTCGTGCCGGAGCTTGTCGAAGCCCGGCAGCCTCTTGGCGAACTCGACGATCAGCTGCACCGTCAGTATCGTGATCTCGGTGATGTGCCTGAAGCGGACGTCGCTGGGGTCCTCGTTCTCCGTCGATTGGTTCTGAAAGCAAGGGAAATCGATTAGAGCCGCCGTTATTAGTTATTGGTTGTTGGTTATTGGATATTGGTTATTGGTTATTGGTTATCGGTTATCGGTTATTAGGTTACCGTGATCCGGCGGACGTCCTCCTCGTTGGGCTGCTCGAACTCGTCCTGGAAGTAGACGAGCCTGTTGATGAGCTCCTCCTGCTCGGGGCTGACGTAGTTGACGCCGTTGGCCGAGCCGATGGAGGCGACGACGCTGCCGGCGGCGCTCATGGAGTAGGCCTCGGCCTCGGCGGGCTCCACCTTCACCGAGGTCTGGTCCGCGGCGATGGCCGCGTGCGAGCCGTTCAGGCTCGTGCTGTTGGGCTTGTCCTTCTCCTTCTGGGCCTTCTTCTCCTTGCGCTTGACCGCGCACTGGAACTCGGGCACTACGCACTCGGGCCGCATGCCCACGTGCAGACACTTTTTCAGCCGACACTCCTGGCACTTGCGCCTCATGTACATGTCGATCTCGCAGTTGTTGCCGTACTTGCACTGGTACACCGCGTTCTTCGTGATGCTGCGCCGGAAGAAGCCCTTGCATCCCTCGCACGTGAGGGCATTGTAGTGGTACCCGGAGGCCCGGTCGCCGCACACCAGGCACAGTTCCTCCTGCTGCCGCGGCGTGGGGCCCTTCTTCTTCTTCGCGTCGCAGCTGTCGACACTGTAGCCGTTGAGGGAGCTCGGCGGCGACAGGTCGTCCCTTCCTGAAAACAGTCGATCGTTAGCATATTCGTCCTTTCGAGGCCCTCTAATAACCAAGCCCTGCCTGCAGCATGCAGCATCGATCGAGGGACAACTTCCGGGAGCCCAATAACCCTCTCCGAATTTTTCCCAAGAATATTTCCCAGAAAACCTTGTTTCCCCAACTGTGGCTGCCTGCCGATTTAGCCAAGCGCATTCGAGTCTCTACTGCTACTGACATTTTATGCCTGGCTCGCAGTCAATTTTAAAAGTCTGAAGGGAGGAAGATCGCGAGTGCCCGGCGAAAGGGCCCCTTGTCTGCGCACTTGCAATCCTTTCCCCTCGCCTTTCCCAGCGGCTGCCAGCCAATAAAGCACTCTCTGTCTTCGATCTCCCCGCCTGCGCCTGCGCCTGCGCTTCTATGCTAATGCCCGATGCTGCCTAAAAATCAGTAAATAGAGTAACGCAGAAAAGAGGTAGACGCAACTCGAATATTTCCCTGGCCTCGTCCTTCGCGAGAACTGCGCACTTGCTTGTTGCGTCTCCACCTTTTCGTAAAATTCCTCACATTTTTTCCCCAGCTCTCACGCTGAATCACGAGCTCGCCATACTAATCTTTCTAAAGGTGATTGTTGCCTAAACCGTTGCTTCACGGAGCAACTTGCTTCCTTTCGCTCGGTTAAAAAAGAAAAGACGAAACTCTTAGTCACGCTCCTTCTTCAGCGACGTCGCCGCTCGCGCAAAAGCAAATATTTAGCCAAATATTTAGCAAAAGTGAAAATATTTATCCTTCTAATCGATCAGCGGCAAAGAAAATTATATTTAAATTCAGCTTTGAGGAGCAAAGGAGTTTCTCGAGGCACGCGGCTAAAGTTGGAAGTATTGTGCCAGTGAGAACGAGTCATCGTTCGAATTTTCGTATTCCGCTCTCGCACCTCCCGAAAACGGGATTGACGACCTTCGAATCTAACAGGCAACTTTTGCCTCTCTTATACTTTTCCTCCGTATGGGCGCTAAAACTTTTAAAATAGCTAACGTTCAACATTAGCCGCTAGCTCATCATTCATCCTATCTTTCTTTCTCGGAGAGGAATTTCAATGGAAATTGAGAAAAGGCTCTATTTAAACGGGCGTTCATTCTTCAATATTCATCGCATGCTCTCGAAATTAGGCAATTGGAAAAAAGTGGAGCAAAGCACTTGAGAAGAAAGAGGAATGATTAATTTAACATATGAATTCTCATCGATCGCATTTAAAGCGAACGACTTTTTAAGTCGCGCGAATGACAAGAGCAGGAGAAAGCGGCGAATGGCTCCGATACGTCAAGACGTTTGCCGGAGTTTGCAAACGGGCATAATCGAGCGAGCCGAATATATTGGAAAATTTATTTTTCCCGCGATGAAAAATTCTCGCGCCGTTTCCCAGAACTATGAAAAATCTCGTTTCTCAACGATGAAAAATCTCGAGTATCAAGGTCAAGACGCGATCGATTGATCGGTCCGATTTTTAAGCCGGGCTCTAACCGCGCGCCACTGAAATCGAGCCAAAAGGCTGTATAGGAAAATGTTACTCCGTTCCCTCGATCCGTGCCAATGACTGTTTAGCGTCCGACTCTTGAAAATCTTTCATTTGCTTGCTCGATTTCGCTCTGTTATTAGAGGCCGTAAGTAGTTGACATTTGTTATGTGAGCGATCTAGGTCGCGATAAGGCAGCTGTACACTTAAGCGAAGATTAGTATGATTTTCTTGCGTATCGCAAGAAAAATATTTGTAATGATCGAGCGGGCATGAATGAGGCGCAGGATCGTTGAACCGGCGCGCGTTCGGTGCACCTGCCCGGGTGGCCGCGATCGAAGCCGTCAGCGAGTAGTCAAAGATCGGGCGCTCCTGGCGATTCTGGCGCGTCGCTCTTGAGTGAGAGTGACCCACTAACCCGGCTCTCTGCGGTTCACCAGCTGCGGTCCTCCCGACGAAATCGTTGAACCGCGCGTGGAGGGGAAAGACCGGGGATGCCCCCACCCATCCGCGCGCGCGTCCGCGTCGTCCCAAGGTGAATCCGGTTGGCGCCGCGGCCCTCGAATTTTCTCGACCCACCGAGCATCGAACGAGAGGGGTCCGATCGACCCAGTTAGCCCGGATGCCTTCCCTCCGCTCCTCCACCCATTCACGACACTCGCGCTCTTTTTTCCTTTTTCATCTTTTTCATCTTTTTCATCTTTTTCATCTTTTTCATTTGCTCAATTTCACAGAGCTAAAGTTAAATCATTTGCATAATTTATGCGTTTATTCTTTGATAAATAAGAAAACGCAGGAGATTTCGATCGACTTTGCAAATTGAGTCTCATCGGAGGGTTCTTCGCAGCGCTCCTCGGCTCTTTCAATGTACAAAAGTAAAAGCAGAACCAGTTCTTAATCAAAGTGCATACTGCATAGACGGAGAGCCGGAGCGACGGAGGGGAGAAAGGAGAGGGCGATAAGCCGTGTAGCCGGTCGTAGCCTAAATTACGCTCGGAGGGGGGGGGGGGGAAGGTAGGAAGAGGCTGGTGGGGGAGTCTGCTCGCGTGTGCAGGCTTGGAGCAAGGCGACGGCCGCGACGGGTTATTGGCGGTGTGCGCATGTGCGCCGCTGCAGCCAAGCGAGCCGAGACCTTGAACGAGGCTGGCGCGACCGAAGAGTTCTCGCACGCTCTCTAAACTCGCGCGGCGGCGGCGGCGGCGGCGGTTCAATCAACTCCTGTTAACGCGCGCACAGCGCTGCGCATATTCCTGCAACGCTGACGCATCCGTCAGCCCGCACACCTATGTACCCGCAACCACTAACCTTTCGTCCGTCTTATACATAGCCTAAAACTCTATTTTTAACGCATCGACGAGCGGCCAACTTTTAAACTGTTTTATCGTAGAAAAAGAAGTGAAATTTCGCGGGTCCCTTTAAAGTCTGCAGGGATCGTGTGTACAGTTGCGCAATGTGTTACGTGACGCGTGAAAGACAACACTTGGCGCTCTCTGAGATCCTCTGAGAGTCGTGTCGAGATGCGCCTCATCTACACAACTACATAGGATTTCGGAAGTTCGAAAGCTTTCGGCCATCAATGGCTCATCGATCACTGCGCTCCAATTATTATATTATTTTGCGTAGAGGGCGCGGACTCGGATTTTTTCGACTCTTACTCGTGTGCATCGTATATTTAAAGAAAGAGAGGAGGAAGTGAGCGAGAGAACGGTGAGTTAAAAACGCTTGGACGCTGCAGCGCCGACTGCCGAGCAACCGAAAATAGAACGGGGTGACTGGGTCGTCGACGCGCACGTCCAAGTCGCTAACGCCGTTGTCGACAATCGCCAGTCTCAAAATCGCGCTTAGCTCTGGGCTTCGGAGAAAAATTCGACTGGACAGTATGCTGCACTTTTATTATTCAATGAAATAAGCTAAACATGCAAGTCGATCAAGGAGCGCCAACAACGCTGCTAATAGTCGACGTTTAACAAATCCCCGATAATTAGATAAGAGTAACGCCGCATAACGAGTCGCAATGACGAGATGTGCTCGGGGCCTGAAAACATCTTCGCCAATCTTTTTCATTATAACAATATTTAACTTTTTCTCCATTGAGCTTAATAATTATTTCATATATAAGTTAGTGAATAATAATAAGAATAATAAAAAAATAAAAGAACGCGAATGATTCGGAGTGCGTGCTGTACGAAGAGGCGATAGCTGATAAAAGCTAAAATGCATTATTTAACATCCACGATATTAAGCTGGTGACTGATAACGTCGAAGACGGGGATGAAAAATACCGAAACGATGCGTAAGAAAGTACGTTTGAACTGTGTACGCAGTTACAATAATGTTACAACGACACCTGAGGAAACAAGCGATGCACATCATTTAAAACGTCAAGATTTAAGAAATGTTCTCGAATAAAGAAATTTTACGTTGATACGTTAGCGTTTGCCACTTTGATCAGTCAGTGGCAACATTGTCTTAATCTTATTTTTTGTTGAATTTATTAAGCTGGATCAAGTCGCGATGGCGCTTGGACGGAAATGAAATAGCAGATATATAAAAAACGAATGCTCATATAAATGCTGCTATGTGCTGCGTGGGCTCAAAAAAGAAGGCGGTGCAACGGCGGCGCGGGCGGCGGTGTCAACGAAGTAAAAGTATCGATTAGATAAGCGAGGAGAGCGAGACTTGGCTCGCTGACACTATTGTGCGATATGTGCAGCATGCGAGGAAAAGAGTAAAGAGCGCGGAAGATAGGGACTGGCAATGATGGTGAATGAGGCGAGCATTTCGCGAGACGAAAACAGCAGACGCAGCAACCGCTCTCTCTCTCTCTCTCTCCGTTTACCTTCTTTTCTCGCGTATGCTCGACAATGCCGCCGTCCGCCGAGTTCGCCGCCGTTCTTTATTATTCGCCAAGCGAATATCGCTCGTGCTCTCCTCTTTTAAAAAATTTTTCGATGAAACGGCGAATATCATTCACGGGGTGTCAGTGAAATGCCGCGCACTCTCTAGAATAATCATTTTACTTTTCACTGGCCGCTCGTCGCGTAAGCTTACTCGACGGATTCTTTCGTAATTTAGCATAAAATATTCAGTGCCCTCCTTAATTCATTTTCTTTTTAAGCAACAAAAACATTTTCTACATTTACACATAATTGAAAACATTACAATACGTCGGAGCATTTTACTAAAAGTATTGCATAAAATTTTGCACGCGTCATATTTTATTGATAAAACGAGCTGATTCGACAATTTATGAAAAAATTATGTGAATTACTCTTAATAAGACGAAAAAGGAATAGTAAAAGGACAGTTTAAACAAAACTAAGCAGTCGAAAGAGGAAAAGTCAGGGCGATCGATGTGCTCGTTACACCGTTTTTTTTTTTTTTTTTTTTTAATTTTTATCCAGATGCGACTACATAAGGAGTGTCCACAGTGACGACCGGACAAAGGCTCGGCGCGACGCTGCAGCGCGACTCTCGGCTCCGCAACCGACACATACGCGTTCCACGCGTTCAAGGTTAACGTGCGGCTCTCACACTCAAACACGAAGAAGGTTAATTCGCGGCGAGATAAAAAAAAAACTACGAATGAACGCTGCAGCACGTCGCGAGGAAAAGAGAATGAGAGGAAATAGGAAAAATGAGAAAAATGTGGGTGCAGTAAATTAAGAGTTTTCTGAAGACTGGGGAGCATTTACGGTCGATTAGGCTAATTAAAAGTATTGCATGGGTCTCGCTGAAAAAAATGAGGCTAAATGATGAATCAATAGGAGGAGCTACTTTTTCACTTGCATCTGCAATTTGTTTCAATCAACTTAATACCTCAAGATAATCAATCAATATATTAAGTTCGCAATAAAACATTATCGGGGGTTGATAAAAAACAATGGAAGAAAGAACGAAAGCAAAAGGTCATTGATCATACTGACGGAATTTTTTATTCCTTAATCCGTTTTTATCGAAAAAGTATTAAAAGCTTGATCATTCCGAGAGAGAAGCTGGCGCAATAAAAAAGTTCTTGTCTTTCGGACGATTATCGAGTTTTTTCTCTTTGCAAATAATTCATCGAGTGCACGTAAATAATACAATGCTTGAAAACTTAAACTTTCTCATTTGCACCGAGTAAAATGAAGAACTGTTATTTGGAAAGGTCGCTTTTAAATTAGGTACAATCGGCTGAAATAATTTCTTGAGGAAAATAGTCGATCATTATTAATAGTTATAGGTCGAACAGGAGTCTTGAACAGAACAAGTAGCTAGTTTGCGTACAAAGTGTCGGCCGGAGCTGTTTTAAATACTAAAAGTTTCGTTAAAAGAAGAAGGCAAGCGCAAGTTGAGATGTGAAAGTCGGCCGGCCGGCAGTGCGGGACGCTCGCATTGTTTAAAAGTGTCGGGCCTGCCCCCCCGAGTAGAGCGGGCCGAGGCCAGCTGAGATGATTTCGGCGTACGTACCGCGCGGGCACCTGGATTCCGGCTGCTTGGCCGAGCGACTTGCGCGAAGGCAACAAGTCGTTGCACGCAGTGACGCAACGCGCTAACGATCTTTGAGGCTTGGGCCCGCCGCAAGCCGACTGCAAGTCGAGGGGCAAGTCGAGGGAAGAGCGCGATAGCAAGAGGTGAGAGATAGCGTTATCAGGCTCTCTTTTGAAGGACGTCGCTGGAGCTTACTTGGCGAAGGAGTCGCGCACGGGGAGGCTCGCTCGCGGCCGCTCTTGCTGCTCGTACCTTCGATCAAGGTGGGACACGGCGAGGCTCGCTCGTGGCCGCTGGTGGTGGTGCTGGCCGGGCCGAGCGTCGCGTGCTGCGCCGGCCTCGCGTGCAGGTCCAGGTCCCAGAGCTGCGCGTCCTCCGCGGTCCTCGTGGCCCCGCCGGCGCTCTCGGGGGTCGCCGGCTGGTAGTGCGGCGGCGGCGGCGGCGAGAGCACCCCGCTGCTGGAGACCTCGCTGCTCGACTCCTGCAGCGCGCCCGCCGCCCCGGAGGAGGGCCGGCCGCCCCAGCGGCGCTTGACGCCCGCCACGGGCACGCGGGGCTGCATCGTCTGCAGCATGGCGGCC